>VWYK01107748.1:22932-38469 GCA_013399775.1 Semnornis frantzii
CCGCGGTGTGAGTGGGCACAGGACCGGGGCGTGTCGGCCGGGGAGTGGTGCCCTCTTGTTTGTGCTGGGGAATTTGGGCTGTGGTTCGCGGCTGGGTGCCTATCCTGGGGACTGTGCTCTTGGGGTGGCCATAGCTGCAGTGGGCAGTGGGGTATCTTGAGGGGTAGGGGCCTTGGCATGCAGTGGGGTGTCTTGGGGGGTGTGTCGGTCCCTCGGGACAGGAACTGTGGCTGTAACCGGGGTGCCTGTGCTAGGGGTAGGGGCTGTGAGGTGCTTGGGGATATGTGGACACCGGGTAAGGGCTGCAGCTGGCATGGGGCATCTGTTCTGGGGAGCAAGAGCTGAGATTTGCAACGAACCGAATGTGCCTGGGGACAGATGCTATGGTGCACAGGGATACGGAGGTGCTGGGCCCGTGGTTGGTGCTGGGGGCTTGTGCTGGGGAGCAGGCAGCTGTGCCAGAGGATCAGGGGAGTACGACACCTGCAGCGTGGTCCAGCAGTGTTTAGGCAGTGGAGGGACTTCTGGCAGAGGCATGGCATAGCCTTGTAACTTCTGCGGTGTTGATCCTTGCCTGCCTGAGCAGAGATGGGGTTATCTGCCCTCGGAGCCTTGCACGTGGTGCTGCAGGCACCATTTTCCTGTGCTCTGTGCTCTCTACTAAGCACAATCGGTGTGGTAAGTCATCTCCAGCCTGTGCTGTCACAGCTAACAAGATGTTCCCCAGGCTCAGGGTGTGCTGGACAGGCCTCTTTGGGGTTTAGGTGGTTGTGTTCTGCCTCAGCAAGTTTGCTGTCTTGGTAGTCCCTGCTGTCTCAGGGAACTGCTGGAAAAGTGTCTGCCTCTCTCCTACTGTTCCACACTGGGAAAGAGGAGCAGGAAAGTCCAGAGCTGGATTGAACAGCACAGGCACTAGTACCCAGGGGTACCTGGGGTGCTCATGTGAGTCAGGGTGCAAGAAGGAAGCCTCCATGCCTGTGGACAGGGATCCTCAAAGCCTTCAGTGATGACAGGTTTACCTCTGCCAGGCATCTCTGAGATGCGAGACTGGCTTTGCAAAGGTGCTTGTAGCAAGGCATGGTGGGAAAGTGTCTCACAAGGCCTTCTTCTAGCTGATGTGTGCTTGTGCCATCTTGGGTTGTAAGGTGAGGAGTTCATAATCGTGGCTACTGGCCTCTGCAGGACTCAACCTTCTCTTGGTCTTGATCTCTCAGATGATGCCTTGGCCCAAGACCTGCCATGGCTCTTGTTTGCTATCTTTTGGGCTGGGATGGCTAAGTGAAGCTTCCTGTGACTCTCCCAGGTGTGTAACAAGGTCCGGAAGACCTCAGGCTCTCAGAGCAGGAGTGGAACTGAGGACCTCAGCGCTGTGCCCAAGCAATGTGTGGTGTGGGCATTGCCTGTGTGTGTGGCATGAGGCTCAGGAATGGGGCTTAGGGCCTGGGGACAGTGTGAGGCAAGTCAAGGTAGGGTCTTTTCCCTCAGGACTTTATAAACTTAACTAAAAACTTCTCTAGTCCCTCTGCCTCAGTGGTGACATGGGGTAATGAGGATGAGACCTAACAAGTGTCCATCATCTCCTCATCTACTAAATTTAACTGCATAACAAAGTCCTCCTGCCTATCACCCCTGCACAGGAGCCCTCTGAGGAGGTTTTGCTGTCTAAGCTGAACCTGCAAGAGGCAAGAGGAACTTAGGGCCACACGGGGCACAAAGGAGAATGTTGCAGGGTCCTTTTGCAGGTGATAACCAGGTTCGTTCCTTGCCGAGCAGCATGCAACACCCAAGTAACCACACACCACCCGAAGCTGTTAGTGTGGTGATCTGAACACGTTGCGGGCTGTAGTACCCTCTCCCTGGCACCACTGCTGTGCTCAGGGTGCGTGTGTGTGCCCACTCCAGCAGACACACGAGCAGATCTTACAGAATATTCTGCTGAGATTCCCACCAGCTAAAAATTTTTGGCTGCAGCCTCCGCAGAGGCGTGCGTGAGTGCCTATGCAAATGGTGAGGCACGTGTGTGCCAGCAGCGTACGGGGCTGGGGGGGCAGCTGGGGAGGGGGCACAGCAGGCAGCCTGGGCTCCCGTGCCCCTGTGAAGTTGGGGCATCCTGTGGAGTGGTGGAGCCTGGGGTGATGGGAAAGCTGGTCCTGCCCTGGAGCAGTGCTCATGGCTGCCGTGGGGCTTGGCAGAGAGCTGGTGATGGCATTTGGGGTAGAGCTAGGGTAGGGGCATGGGTGTGTGTGTGGTGAGGTGTGGGAGTGGAGCTGCTGCTGGTAGTGCCCTCTGACTGAGGAGTCTTCCAGGGGTGGACTGCAGCTGGGGGTCAGTTGAGAGGTCTTCTGGCTCCTGCCTTGCTCTCCCTTTGCCCAGGAGGCCAGGAGAGGCTGTGAGGGGAGCTGGGACACGCAGAGGGAGCAGAGCTGTGTTGCAGGAGTCCTCACCCAGGCATCTAGCGGGGCTGGCCATGCCCTACCCTGCTCCTGCCAGCCTCTCACCCCAGCCTGCTGCCCCGGCTAGCCCGGGAGCCGGGAGCTGCTGGTTCTTGGCACCGGGGACATGAGAGTTGGAGCCGTGGGATGCAGTGGGGAATCAGCTGCCCCGTGGGGCTGGCAGGGCTGTGAGGTGGGAATCCCCCTGCCAAGGCAGGTCTGGAGCAGGGGGGTGGTGGTGGTGGGGTGTGCAGCTAAAAAGAGTACAAAGAGTAAATTGCCATCCCACTCCTGAAGGCAGCTGAGCTGCTGTCACTGTGACAACGGGCACAGGCTCGGGTTCCTGCGCGCTTGGGCTCTGGCTGGCAGCGTGGGCAGGGGAGGCAGCTGGCTCTGGCGAAGTCTCTTCAGGGTCAGCCCAAACTTTCACCGTTAGGGTGTCTGGGCCAGGAGCTATGGTCACGTTGCCCACCTCACTGTGGGGAGCAGCAGCAACGGGGACTTGAGTAACCCGAGAAGCAGGTCGAGCGGGAGGCTCTTGTGGCATGAAATATTGAAAGACCTCTCTGGCAGCAGTGTTCTGCCTTCGCTGGCAGCAGCTCTGGGAGATGGTGGCTCTGGATGCTGCGTGGACTCCATTGCAGCTGGATGGGTGACTGGTGGGTCCAGGGCCTGGCATGGCGCAGGAGGACCATCAGTGCAAGACTGTCCATGGGCAGAACCAGGACCCCAGGAAGTGTGCAGGGTGTGCACCCCACAGACAACCTCCTGCAGCCTCAGCTTGCCCTGAACCCTCCACGGTGGGTCTGGGTGGTGGTGTCCATCCCAGACCCTGCCTTGAAGGACTACTTGTTTGGAAGGAGCTGGTTCTCTGAGTTGCTCTTTCATCCCAAGGTGGGTGGCTTAGCATAGAAGCAGAGAGGACTCAGTGGGCAAAGGTGGGTTTGGTGGTTGACTGGGTCTTGTTTGCACTGAGAAACCAGAAGGTGCCATGTGGTTCATGATGGCATTTTTTGTCCCTAGGACAAGAACTGACAGGTCCTGGGCTGTGTCCCGCCTCCCTCGCACTGTGGGGGTCTGCAGGGCTCCTTTCCCCAGGAAAGTCTGGCATTCCTGGCTTATTTAAGAAGTGGTTTAGACTTCCAGGTCTGGATTCTTCTGCTTTTTATAGACATCCTCAGGGGGTGTGCAAAGAATGGCAGGAAGTGAGGTAGCCCCGCAAACACTCAGCCCTGGATGCTATTATTCATCTCTGGCGGAATCTGCCCATGGACCGGGCTGCCTGAGGACCTTTCCCTGCCCGAAGGAGGAATGGTGGAATGTTTCTGGCCTTGGCAGAAGGAGCCTACTGCTCTTGGCATGCTGGGGATACAGGACATGGCCTCCTGGAGGCTGCAGGTTGGGCCCCTTCCTCAATGCCTCCTGCTCCTCTATGGGCTCACAGGTCCCCAGAGCTGTGGCAGGAGGTTGCTGGATCACGTTGGCCATACTTGAGCTCACCCTGACTGCTCTCCTCCAACCTTCCTGTGAGGCCACGTGGGGTGGCAATGCCTGTCCTGGGCTGTGCTAGGCAGAGCCGTGCCATGGTGGTGCTTTGGCTGTTGTGTGGCCAGAGCAGTGTCTGCACACAGAGATGTGCAGCAGTGCCTGCCTGTGGCACCGCAACTCTTGGTCTGGTTCTGGGGAAGGCTTTTGTCTGTGTTTCTTGTCTGGAGCAGCTGGAATGGATTCTTTGATGATGCTTGTGAGAGGGACCAAGCTGCATTGTCCCTTTGTGGGGTCAGGGCCTCGGGAGACTTCAGGAGGCAGAAAGGCCTTTTGTGTGAACTCCGAGCACAGGCATCCGCCTGTGTCCCATCTGCCACATCACAGCCCCATGGAGGGCTCTCTGTGCAGAGAGACATTCCCACAACCCTCCTGAGATAGAGAGGAGTCTCCAGATGTTTCCCAGCTCCCAGTTATGTCTTGGGGACCATTTTACTTCCACTTACTTGTCATTTCTGATCATGTTGTGCTTATCAGACTGTTGGAGACCAGCTGCTGCCAAGCTGCGGGCATCACTCTTATCCCGGAAAGGGAAGCAGCTGAACGCAGAGCAGGGCGGGGGGGATCTACACCTTCCTGATGGAAGAGTCAGCCTGAGACAAGTGAAAGGCAGAACTGCCACTCGCAGCAAGAGGAAGAAACAACCCCCCTTGGAGCTCCCCTTGCTGGTCTGAACAAGGCCCCTCTGGCTCCACAGACAGCAGGATCCTGGGGGACCATCAGGGCTCGAATCCCGGCAGCGTGCAAGCTGCAGTCTAAATACATCACAGAGCATCTGCATAATTTATTCCTCTGTGAAGAGTTTAATTTATCAGCTCCAATAATAAACTCATAAATCAGGATTGGGAGAAGATGCTCATCTTATAAGCATTTAATTTCTTTCCTGAGCTACTTCCCCGGCAGATCAGGGCCTTTGACATTACTGGATGGACATCCCCATGGTCAAAGATTCCACCAGCTCCTTGTCACCTGAGGACAGAAAATGTGGTGCTTGAGAGGCTGAGCTCAGCAGGAGCCCAGGAGGTCAGGATGAGATGGAGATGGTGGAAGGAGGATTTTCTCCTCTTCCTCTTTTTCAGGCTTGGGTTGCATGGGGCCTTGAGCTACCTCGGGGTGGGGGGTGGAAGTGAAGGTCCCTTCCAAGCTGAACCATTCTGTGGGTTTATGAATCTATGAAAACCAGGAGGAAGAGTCACCCTGCTGGGAGCTGAGCCCCTCTGCAGCTCAGAGCCACCCTTTGGGACCATCTGGCTGCCCTGGCTCCGCTCTGGCACTGCTTCAGGGAGCTGGGCACTGGCTGAGGGGTGATCTGCTGGAGGGGTTGCTCAGCACCGCCCCGCTATATCAGTGCTACTGAGTGGCATCCTCAGCCATGCAACCCTCCAGAGCTTGCACCATCTTGGCTCCATGAGCTTCCTGTGGTAGAGAGCTGCATGTCCCCATTGTGGGTGATGGGAAATGTTTCCTTGCTACCAGATCCATGGCGCTTCCCACTGCCCTGGTGCTGAGAGATGAAAGGAGCAGAAGTGTCTGCTCCTTTCTGCAGTCTGCTCAGGATGTGACAGCTTTATCTGCATCCCTTCTTATTTGCCTCCTCCTTCCAAAGCAGTGATCTCTGCTCCTTCCTCTCTCTGATGACAGCATTTTTTCCCTCCTTGCCCTTTGGTCCTTCTTGCCTCTTGTTTCTCAGTGTCCTTGGGGTTTGCATTCTCCCCCAGAGTTTTGGTGCCCAGTCCTCCACATGTTGGACATGTGGGCCTGTGCCAAGGGGGATGGCTCCTCATGCACCTCTCCTTCATGTGCTCTGTTGCCAGTTTCACGCCTGGTGCTGCATCTGCTGGCCCAACCCTCCCATGTCCAGGGGACATTGGTAAAATACAGCTGGTGCTTGGGTGCCTTAGGACAAGATGCTATCAGGGACTCACAGCTTGATTTCCCAGGATTGTGCCATGGCTGTGCCAGCAGCTAACACAACCTGGGACCTTGTTGTGTGGTTGGGGAAGGCTCCTGTGCTGGAGATGCCTGCTCTGTGTGTGTGGTTTTGTTGATGGCTGGCTGATGCCCATGCAGAGGCCCAGAGCATTGTGTAAGACAAGAGGAAGTGGCTTCAGGTTGCCCCAGGGGAGGTTGAGGTTGACCATGAGGAACAGTTTCTGCCCCTTCAGGGTTGTCCAGGCCTGGCCCAGGCTGCCCAGGGCAGTGCTGGAGTGTCCATCCCTAGAGGGGTTTCAGAGCCATGGAAGTGTAGTGATGAGCGCCACAGTTTGGTGGTGCCCTGGCAATGCTGGGGTAAGAGTTGGACTCCATGATCTGAAAGGTCACTTCCAACCAAAATAATTCCATGATTCTACCAGCACTGGGGCAGCAGGCGTGATGGGGTGTGTGGGTTAGTATTGCCAGTGCTAAGGAGGCAGAGATTCAGTGCACTGTGATCCCTGAACACCCTGGCAGGGCTTGTGTGTGTGTGTGTATGCCCGTGCCAGTTTGTTTTGGTCCTTGTTGTGGTTTAACCCCAGCTGGCCACTGAGCCCCACACAGCCTCTCACCTGTTCTTCCTACAGTGGGATGAGGAAAAAGGTGAGGATAAAAGGTAAAACTCCTGGGTTGAGATGAGAAGAGTTTAATGACTAAACCAAACCAGGATAATCATGATAGTAATGAAATAAATACAGCAAAAAGAGAGAGAAATAAACCCCAAGGCAAGGGCTGCACCACGAAGGTGCTCACCCTCCACCAACTCATGGCCAAGCATCTGCCCCTGCTGGCCAGCTGCCCCAGTCCTTAAGTACCTCTCCTACCCTGGCTCATCTTCTGTGGTCTGGGACATCTCCTACGGCTGGTTGGGCTTAGCTCTCCTGGCCATGCTACCTCCCTGCTCCTTGGGTTCCTGCTTGGAGGAATCCTTAACTTGGGATGAGTGCTACTTAGCAACGACTCCACCATCAGCTGTTTCCAGGTTATCCTCACACCAGAGCCAGCTGTGGAAGGAATTAACCCCATCCCAGCCAGAACCAGGGCAGCCCACCTGAGCAGTCCTGCTAGCTTTCCTCTCTTATGGGGTCCAGAGAGGAGCAGATGTAGCTGGGGCAGCTGTGCCCAGGGCATCTCGCTACTGCCCCACTGGCACCTGAGCAGCCTCATTTGACAGGGGTGCACCCACTAGCTGTGAAGTGTCCCTGGTGCATGATTAGGGGCTGCCACCCCACTGCCTCTGTGGAGGCTGGGCCGTGTCCTATGGAACATTCTCAGTGCCTGGTGGCACCCTCTGCCCACGCAGCACACAGCAAGCTTCTGGCACAAACAGAACGCGTGCGGTGGNAACACAACAGGCATGCTCTGAGAAACCCCAAGTCATGCATTTTTAATTCCTTACAACACAGCAGCCATCTCAGCTGCTCACCCAGAAAGGAGCCTTAATGAGGAGACAGCAGAACAAGCAGAACCAGCAGGCTCCCAACACACAGGGGAGCAGAGGCATCTACATGCACTTCTCTCATCTTCTGACCCTTGGGGCACTCATCCTGTGTCTTCTGGAGGTGGGCCCATCTGGGCTCTGGGCCCCCTCTTGCTTGTCCCCAACAAGCAGGTTGACCTGTGGAGGAACTGACTCAGCATTGCTGGCGTTGCAGCTCCAGGCTTTTCTGCTCCCAGGCTGTGACCTGCTCGGGACTCAGCCCAAGAGTGAATGAGCTGGGCTGGGAGAGTGCTCAAGAACCTGACCCAAGCTGGGAGAGATGCTTGAGGCCCTGAGACAGGGTAGAAGAAGTACTTAAAGACACCACTGACCCAAGGTGGGAAACGTGCTTGAGGACCTGACTCAGGGTAGGAGAGGTGCTCAATGACTTCACTGACCTGGGGTGGGAGAAGTGTGTGAGGATCCCACTGACTCAAGGTGGGAGAGGTGCTCAAGGAGCCGACCCAAAGTGGCAGAGATGCTCAAGGACCTCTGGCAGTCCTCCAGCTCACCTGGGTGATGGGCAGAGCTCCTGTGGCTCTCCTTGGGGCAGCAGATATCTGTCCATGGGGCTCAGGGGTCTTGGGGTGCAGGGAGGCTGAGCACTCCGTCTGCGCTGGGCAGCAGCTGTGGGTGCAAGCTGTGGGTGACCTTGCATCTCTTCCTGGTGTCCCATGGGATATTTGCTGCGGGGGTACTCTTGGTCCTAGCCCTGTGGATTCTGCACCTGTCTGCTCTCCTGAGGCTGACTCTGCATGGCTGAAGTGTCCCCAGGGACACTGGACTGATACTGTCTTTGCTCTGCTGTCTGCAGGTTGATGAGGAGGGAGTGCTGTGACCCTGTGCCTGTGATAGTTCTTTCAGGTAAGCACTGTCCTGTCCTTCACTTTGCCTTTGGAATTGCTCTGGGTCTCCTAAGGGGAGGTGTTAGGGAGAGGGCTCAGGCTGGTAGGGCTGCAGCCTTGTCCTGAGAGGGGTTGGCCTGTCTGGGGCAATGGGGATGGAGACCTGGCTGTGGTGCTCAGGGTCAGCCTTGCGGGGAGCTAAGGACAGAAAGAGGCCTGGTGGGGGCTGGCAAAGGGTGGCAGAGCTCCAGCTTGTGGGGACAGGACAGGTTCAGGGGGGCTGCAAGCAATGCAGGAGCAGTTTTGAGTCCAGTGTAGGTCATTACTTGATGATGTGCTTTGAGGAGGCATCAAGAGAAAAGGTCCTGGGGGTGATAATGGTTTCCCAGCTCTGCCAGGACCCATCCAGCTAGGATCCAGGATCTCTGTGGGGACAGGCACCACTAGTGTGGGTGCTTCTTCCAGCCCTGGCTGCTTGGACCTTCTTCCTGCCCTGCCTGAGGGCACCTGCAGTGTGTCCCTCTGAGTGTGGTCCCACCTGCACCGGTGCAACCAGTGCTGAGGCTTGCAGGGGGCTCCAACTTCTGCCCCTGTCCACAGGCTGTGACCTGCCAGCCCCCTTCACCACAGGCATTTACCATGACCCACCGCAGGGCAGGGATGAGCTTAGGAGTGACTGACCCCTGTGCTAACAACATGGGCACCTGCCAAGACCACCCTTTCTCCCTGGGCACCAGTCAGGCTGGGCCAGAGGAGAAACAGAGAACACACAAATTGCCACACTTCTGGCCTCAGCAGGCTGCTTCCAGGGCCAGCAGCTGTACTCCAGTACCCCTGGAAGGTGCTGGGTTCACCTAGTGAGTTCTCCTGGCAGCTGGCGGTGCCCAGCGTGGGTCGGCCTGCGTGGGCTGCACCGCCTTTCGGTGTGGGGGCTGGCAGCAGGGGGTGGGCTGGGCTGCGTGGGCTACCCTGTGTGTTTTCATGCTGTGCTGCACTGTGTGCTGCCAGGGGTGCTTCCCCACAGGGCTGTGCCAGTTGTCTAGGCACCGGCTGCCAATGCAGGGCAGGTGCAGCTCTGGAATATGTGTGCAGGGGGGATGCATTGTGGCTGCACTGAGCCGTGGGCATTCTGCCAAGCTTTTCTTCTCCTGCCTCATGTGCTGGGTGAAGTTAGCCCTGCCTGGGCTCACAGCACAGCCAGGACCTGCAGGGCACAAACCTGGTGCTGTGGCACTACCATCTCGGAGCACCCACAGCAGATCACTCCACAGGAGACCACACTCTGACCTGGTCCTCTTGGTTCTGCAGCAGAGCAGCAGATCCCAGTGGGAGTAGGACCGCTGGAGTTGAGGTCCCTGCTGCAGGGCTTTGTTCCCAGCCCTGAAGGGGAAGGGCTGCCCCCGGGCCATGGAGGTGCTTCTCAGAATCTGTGAGGGTGACTGGGTCAGGAGCCTGGCACAGCCCTGCCCTGCTCTGTGCCCGCCGTGGCTGCCTGAAAGTCTTGCCCAACTTGTGCCAGAGCAGCAGCTCTTCCCAGGGCTGGCCCTGCACGGTGGGTGGGGGTGCGGGGAGGGCAGGGATGCCAGGATTAGTGTCCAGCCTCAGACAGGCAGATGGAGGCAGGTTATCCTATTAGCCAGGGCTCAGCAGCTGAGCACTCCTCCAGGCTGCCCAAGCAGCAGGTGCTTGGAGCCTCTGCTGTGGCAGGATGTTGTTGTGGGGTGGCAGCCACCCCCAGAGCAGCTCTGGATAGTGTTTGCGCCCAGGCAGCAACTGGCAGCAGGTCAGGTATGTCCCCCTGGGCATGGGGTCAGCACCAGAAGCCCTGGACCCTGCACTCTGCTGTGTGAGCCTGGAGCTTTGGCAGGGGGACACCAGCGAGGGCGGGGTGCTGGGGTGGTGTTGGGGCAGGGCTGAGGCCGTGGTGGGTGAGAGTGCCTGGGGCGAAGGCAATGGGGTCCTGCTGCTGCTGCTGATGAGGGAGTGGTGGGTCCTGCCAGCAGCAGGGCTGTTCAGGCTGCTTTGTCCTGGAAGCCCTTGGGATTCTGGCTTCAACTTGTGTCCTAAGCTGCACGGGCAGTGGACACAGGGCAGCCCTGGAGCTGTGCAGGACACTGAGCTCGGTCAGCCTGGACCATGGCATCACTCAAGTGTCAAGGGGCTGGGTGCTTACCTGCTACCCACTGTGCAAGGAGACAGTGGGGGCTGCTGAAATGGGGGTGGGAGGTGTGGGAACCTTGGATTTATTTGTTCTTGGGTTGGTGCCACCTTCCTGGGCTGTGCTTGCCTGCAGTTGTGCCCAGAGATGGAAGGAGCAGATGGGAATTCTGCCGGGCTGGTGGGGCACCTCCAAGGTCTTGTTCCTCCTGGCTGTGTCCTCAGGTGTGCCTGGCCCAGGCTTGGTCTTCTGCTGTGCTGATCAGCTGGGAGTGTGTGTGTGTGGATTCTGATGTTCTGGCTCCACATGAGGGGGGTTCAGGGACCAGTGGGACAGGAGGAGGTGCCAGTCTCTCCATTGCACACCTCCAGGTAGAGGTTGTTGGAACCCAAGGGTCTGTGGTCCAGAAGACTCTGGAAGAGTCTGATCCTGGTGCTGATTTCCAGCTGCCCTGCTGGTGCACTGAGGAGGGGTCTGCCCATGTCCCCACTGTCCCTGCTGGCTGGGATGGCAGCAGGAAGGTGGGTGCAGGGCTGGGGGCCCCAACCAGGTTGCACAGGGCCCCACACGTGCTCTGGGAGCGCGGAGCTGTGGTTTCCAAGGTGACTGGTAAGTGATGTTCCTATGGCTACACACCATTCCTGCTCTGAGCCACTGCAGGGGGAGCCTCAGGAGCCCCCCAGGCCCCCCCACTGAGCTCTTCTCGTTGCAGCCATCCCCTGCCTCCTGCTCTGAGGATGCCTGCCAGGGCTGGTGGAGGCTGCATGTGCAGCTCTTGGTGCTGGGCTGCTCCAGGGGCTCTGCTGGGCTCTGCAGCCCCCGAGGCCTGGGTCTCCACGCTGGGACAGACTCTGTTTAGTGAACACCAGCAGCCATTATATCCCCAGAGCCCTGTGTTAGTGGTGCCAGCTCCACTGAGCTCCCTCGTGGCACACTGTGGATGCCAGCTGCATGGAGGTGGCATGGGTCCTGCAAGCTTCTGAGCTTCAGCCATCTGAGCCTGTCTGCAGGGTCTGTTCCTCCTCCAGGCAGGGGCATCCTGAGCTGGGGTCCTGTGGGGACAGGCTGGGTTCCTGGGTGGCCCATGGGGCTGACTCTGAGGGTGTGCTGCACAGGGAAGGGTGAGGGCAGCAGGAGGAGGTACCATGGGTACAGGCTTCACTGAGAGCTGGGACAGGTGTGAGGAGCACTGCAGGGCAGGGAGCAAAGGGAACTTTGCTGAGCTCTGATGGAGAAGAGCCTGGAAAGAGCTAAGACATGGGTCAGTTGGAGAGGGAAAGGTGATGTCTGGAAAGGGGCTCTCCACTCTGGGTTTGTGGTAGATTGAGCTCAAGGGACTGTCCTCACATGGGCAGTGTCCTGGTGGTGCTGCCCGTGGCTCCCCCGTGGCTCCAGGAATCTGAGGCCTCCAAAGAACTGTGCTCCCTGAGGGCAATCAAGGATTCACACAACCCAGGGAATGAGGCTGGGAGGCTACAGACCCAAAACTGCCTCAAACTTGACTGTTTCCACACCAGAGCAGAAGCTGACTGGCTCAGAGAACACTCAGGGGACACTCAGAGCTGTGGTGTTGCAAGGCTAGTGCAGGCAGAGTTATGCCTCTCCTTACCCCACTGCCCCTCAGTGGGGCTGTCATCACTTCGGGGAAGCTGAGGACCGGTAGCAGGTTTGTCTTTGGGAGTGGTGAGGTGCAGGACTTGCCCTTTAATCATCTGCTCATGCCCAGTGACCCAGTAACCCTGGGGAGTGGGGAGAGTGAGATCGATGAGCAGGAAAATTACCCGTCAGGCACTGCTGGACACTGATAGATGGGCACTGCTCCCTTATTAGCCATAGGCACCCCCATACCCAGGCTGGGGCCACAGCACCTGGGGCAGTGCTAGTGGCCACAGGTGGTGGTGGCAAAGGACAAGGCTGAGCTGGTGCAGGCTGCTTTGCTCTCCCCATCACGTGTGGCTGGGACAGGGCCATGGCAAACAGCGGGGCCAACCGACCCGCTTGTGCCCAGATAAGCGATGAGGCTCTAGGCAGGGCTCTGCCTACCAGCCCCGGGTCGGTGGGAAGGTGACCCGTGGGAGCCTCCACACACCCTGCGAGGGGGCACCAAGCCGAGGTCCCTCCCACTGCCCGTCCCCTCCGCCCTGCCTGCCACAGAGCCTGCGACCATCGACCGTGTGCCAGCTGCAGCCGCAGCCAACCCTAGTCAATCAGTGACAGCCAGGCCAGGCCAGAGGACAGCTCTGCTCCTCCATGGGCATCGCCAGCCATGCCAAGGCGGACGTGCCCCAAGGCTCCGAGGTGAGGGCTGCACTCCCTGAAGGGCTGCAGAGGGCTGGGGGTCTGGGCAGGGCTGCTCAGCATGACCCAGGGCTCCCCAGTCCTGGGGAGTCTCAGGAGTGGTGAAGACCTTGCACAGGAACTACAGGCAGGGCCAGGACCAAGATGGGGCCATAGGAGGTGCTCCTCCTATGTGTTGGGTCCTTTCTCTGAGGAGCAGGCGTGGTCTGGGCTCTGTGGCTGTGCTGCAAGGGTCCCTGCTGGTGCTGGTGGGTGGGTGGGTGCGCCACCCTGTCCCAGGGTAGCTGCCTTGGTGCTGGTGGGGTTAGGGGATGTCTGGAGCTGTCCTGGTTGGTCCTGTCACTGCAGCACTGGGCCCATTCCCAGTGACCCCAGTAGTGACAGCCCCATGTGCTGCTCACTGCACTCACCCCAGCAGGGTCTCCCTTTGCCTCCCTTTCACACTCCTACAGCTCTGGGGTGTCAGGGGAGCCCTGGAGTGCAGAGACCTGGCACAGGGCCGTGGGGCAGAGGTGGGGTAGTTTTGCTTCTCCACACATCAGCATGACCCCAGGACCTGTTTCCCACTGAGTAGATGCTGTCACTCCCTGCCACCCCACTCAGGAAAGCTGCACTTGGGCCACAGAGCAGCTGCCTGCAGGTCTTTGTGCCATGCCCAAAGCACCAGCTGGGAAGAGGCACCTGGGGATGTGCTGATCTGGATGCTCCCATGCTTCCCAGTCTCAGGAGACCCTGTTCCTCAAAGGACCAGGCCTTTGGGAGTCACAGAGTCACAGGTGCTGTGGCTTAGCTGGTCTGGAATCCTGGGCCAGCCTTGGGCTGCAGGCTGCCAGCAGTTTGGAGGCAGCCAGGGAGAAGCTGGGAGGGGCAGAAGTTGGAGCAACTGCCCCGAGCTGGCTGCAGGTGCATCCCATCCCAGCACTATCTCTGCGTGTAAAGGGGGAGGGTTGCTGGGGCTGAGGCTCCTCCTGAGCCTGTTCTTCCTGCTCTCTGCTCACTATTCTGCTCCTGAGGATTCATTCCTGCTTGCTCCGAGTGCTGCGCAGTCCCTGGGCTGGGTATAGCTCTGTGTGCTTGGCACTGGCATTAATATTGGTTTGGCTGTTCCATTAAATCTGTTCCCAGTTCAGCCCACAGGGCTTCTCTCTGTTCCTAGTCTGCTGGAGAGGGATAGAACAAAGTGCTGTAGTTTAGGGCCAGATGTATGCANCGGTGCCCTGGGTGGCCAGCAGGCCCTGTGGAGGAAGCTGCAGAAGGTGTGAAGTTCTGCTTTGGCCCCATGCTGAGACTGGTGAGCTCCTCCTTAATCCTGGGGAGATTGCCTTGCTGTCGAGGTACCAACTGCTGTTATCCCTGTTTGATTTCCAATGCTCCCTCGCAGGCTGTTCGCATCCGTGGGGGATGCTGCTGAGACCTCCCTGCCAAGCGTCTGATGCAGGGGAGGGGTTCGAAGCCCTGAGAGGGACAAGTGCCCCCTTGAAGGGCATCACTCTGTGTCCTGGTAGTGACCCCCCAAAGCGTGTCCCCGGGGGAAGGCATGGGGTCTGGCAGGCAAGTGGAGCCCGAGTGGGTGGCTCCCCGTACTGCCTGCCACGGGTGAGTAAATCCTTACATAAACTGAAAGCAGTGCTGCACAGGCTGCAGACAGTGCTGACGCAGGAGGGCGAACTGGCCCCCAGAGTGTGGGCTCGAAATTAGGCCAGTTCTGAACCATCCACAGCACAGAGGAGGGGCTGAAAGCTTTCCAGGAAGAGCTTCAGAGGAGACCTGAGGGGAAGGAGTTGGGTGAAAGGGTTTCCAGAGTTGGTACCTGCAGGTGCCAGCAGGCCTGTCCTCTCTAACAAGTACGGAAAGAGCAACCTGCCAGCTCTGACTCCTCATCATGGTGCTGGGCTTCTGTGCCAGGCTGCAGGACCTGGTGCTGATGCTGATGGCAGCCCTTTCTGGGCTTCCTTTGGCTACCTCAGCCCAATCCTCATTCTGCTACAGGACTGAGTGGCAGCACCAGGGAGGTGCCAGCTTCTGGTACTGCTGCCTTGGTTTCCTTTTCTTGCCCTGGGTCTGCTTGTCTTCTTCAGATCTTGCCTGTTGCCCCTTTCAAGGACCTGCCACCACAGTGCCTGCAGTGTTTATTGTCCAGGATTCTCCTAGCCAGATCCCCTCCCTCCAGAGGAAATTTTCAGGGTATAGGGAGTGGTAGCCCTGGTTCTGCATTGCCTCCAACCATGGGTGGGACATGGAGCTCCATGGGGAGCTCTGCAGGTGCCAGAGCAGTATTAAGGTGTGGAATGGTCCCCATGGCATGGCTGCCCTTGGCACAGGGATTTGTGAGAGGTGGCAGGGAAGGTACTGGGACTCCGTAACAGCAGGAATGGTGGAGAACAGGGCAAGGAATGCTGATTCGCACAGCATGAGAGCTAAAGGTGGCTACTTTGCAAACCCTTTTGAGGGCGCCTGCAACTCCAGGAGAGCTGCTGTGCTCTGGGTTTCACTGCTGGGTACTGCTCATGGCACTTGCAGGAAGGTCAGCCAGGCTGGTGAGGTGTGCTTTGCTTTGGTGGCAGCTTCTCTGATTTGTCCCTGTCCCTGAAAAAGCTCCTGGAAAGGTTTGATATCTCACTTCTGTCAGTTTCCATCCCTTTTTCCTGACTCACAGAATAAGAATGTTGGAAAGGGACCTCCAAAGCTCATCAACTCCAACCCTCCGCAGTCAGCAGGGTCATCCTCCAACAAGAGCAGGTTGCTCACAGCCTTTTCCAGCCTCACCTTGAATATCTCTGTAACGGAGATGGGGAAATTAATTAA
>VWYK01107749.1:5455-31762 GCA_013399775.1 Semnornis frantzii
ATGGTGAAAAGCTCAATGAGGATGTTGAAAAGCTCACCAAGGGTGGTGAAAAGCTCAAGAATGGAGAAAAGCTCACCAAGGATGGTGAAAAGCTCAATGAGGATGTTGAAAAGCTCACCAAGGGTGGTGAAAAGCTCAAGAATGGTGAAAAGCTCACCAAGGATGGTGAAAAGTTCAAGAATGGTGAAAAGCTCAATGAGGATGTTGAAAAGCTCAACAAGGATGGTGAAAACCTCAAGAATGGTGAAAAAATCACCAAGGATGGTGAAAAGCTCAACGAGGATGGTGAAAACCTCAATAAGGATAGTGAAAAGGTCATCAAGAATGGTGAAAAGCTCAGCAAGGATGGTGAGGAAATGAGGGTCCTGAGGCTTCCCTGTGTCTGAATGGCCCCCCCTGGGTGGAGCCCTTCCAGCTGCCCCAGTGGAAAACCCCCTAACTCCCAATGCCTCTGTAAATGAGCCAGATGGATTAGGAGGTGAGTTATTCCCAAGGATCCAACTCTGGATCTGCAAACCTCTCAGAGTTCTGGAGAGCATGTCCTCTCTGGGGTTGCCTGTTAAGATTTCCAGGTTGGCCAAGGAAGGAACGAGCAGCATCCTTCCTCTCCTACCTACAGCCACTATTTTAATTCTGATGATTTTAATTCCTTTAGGAAATGAAACATATCACTCCTAGCAAAGTTCTGCAATTAGGAGAGATTTGGGGTGTCAAACGCTGAGCAGAGGTTTGGGGAACTGCTGTTCCTGAGCATTGTGGGCAGAAGTGCAGTGCATGGAAATGGCTTCAGGAAATGGAGACAAAGAATTGTTTCATGGCAGCCCAGGGTGAGGAAAAGCCCCCTGGGATGGGCCTGCAGTAAAGCAACACGTTCTGCATTCCCAGCTGCAGAACACAGAGTCTCGGTGTGGGGAGATGCAGCAGGACTTACTGCAGCGACGAGCAGCTGGAGCATGTGCAAGAGTGAGTCTCACCAGGCGTGGATGTGTGGGGATGTGCGCGTGAAGGATGGGTAGGAACCAAGGAAGAAGGAATTTTAATGATGAAAATAAGAAAAAGCACAGCAGGAAATGGATACAATAACAGAATTAAATAGCTGTAACATTTATTTTTCTGACTTGGGAAACGGATGGTGTGTTTTCTCTTGGAGGAAATAATGCATTGATTGGTTTGTAACCACTCAATCACTCAAAACCAAAACCGAGATAAGAAACACTAAATGGGAAGATATTTGCACAAGCAGATAAAGGAGCAGTAATGTAATACAAAATACAGAAACCTTCTCTGATCTGAGATGGATCTCTCTGTTCTGCAAGCTCTCTGAGGCTTTAGACCAAATAGAGCTTACTAGGAGAACACAGACTGGTGACTTAATGACAATTCCAGGGCCCACAAATGGCACCTTTGGCTTTTGGCAACCCCTGCAGCTGCCTGGTCACCACCTCCCCATGAGGACCATGCTTCTTCATCTATGTCCAGACCGTGCTTTTACTCACAACAACTGCAATACCCACAGTAACCCACAGGGAATGGAATCAGGTTACACTGCCTGGATGCTGAAAAGCAAGGTGTGTGTGATACCCACGTCAAAAATCTTGGCATCTCCTTTGCACTTCAGCTTTCTACAGCCTCAAGGCCTTTAGTAGGCCAAGTCCTGTGTGCTTTGCTCATCCCAGTCATTCCCCTGGCTTTGATCAGTCTCTTGTGAGTAACACTACCACTTGGTCCATGCAGCCAGGAAAACATTGCAGGGTTGATTTTAGGTGGCTGCCCAAGCTTTGAAGAAGTGACACAGGACACCCTACAGAACATACCTCATTAATAAAGTCACCAATGTCCCCTGGATGTGGGATTACTGGTCTTATGGGATACTGTGGTTCAGCACCAATAGGTCTTTCATCCACCCTTCTGACTCCAGGTGTCTTGTTCAGCACGTGATCCATGGTCTCTGGCTGTTGGAGCTGGCTTAAATCATAATCCTGTGACAAATGGAAAGGCACTGTGTGAAGCCAAGAGCTCTCCTTTCAGATCATCTACTCAATACACAAGCAAGTTGAGGGGTCTAAACATATTTCAGCTGAAGTTTGCTGGCAAGTCTCAATCCTGGGTACTGTAGCACCTCTATCTACCTAAGTTACAGATAAACCTGACCTCTGAGTAGCTCAGACAATTGACCTCCTAAGAGTGCACCTTAAAACACAGTTAAATCAAATATTCAAATAACTCCTGAATATTTTATGCAGTCTCTAAATCTTTGGGATAAAAAATTGGCTTTTATTTGTGTGTTCAGGGAGATGTGCATAACTTCTGTAGATGAAGCACATAATATAGAGACCCACTGTTGGTAGATGCATTATTGCAATTACATTTGTACAGAAGTAAAAACATTAGGATGTGGACTGCATTTATGCATGTAGGCCTTTCAAAGTAATTATGTTCTTTCTGCTTGTGAAAAATCCCAACAGGATAGGTTTCTATCAAGGAATGGGAAGCAGGTAATATTTCATTAAAAATGTATTCATGTAGGTAATGGTGTTTTGCTGCTCTTCCTTTGCTGTTATTTTTAACGAATCCTTTCTAAAATATTTAAGCCTCCAGTGTAGTTGCCTGAAACCAGATCCTTCAGCTCCTTTGAATGTTTATAAGAGTGCTTTGTTCTGCTGGTGAAACTATCCTTGTGCTCAGACAGGGATGATTGAACCTCCAGGAGCAGTATTTATAAATAACTTGTCAGCAACAAGAAAAAAGAAATGCTAATTGTGAGGACTTTTCTGTTGAATAAGAACTTCTCAAGTTTTGGGCAAAGTCCCCACCCTGCCTCCCTGTGGTGACTCTTGCCAGGCTCACCTGTTTGCCCCTGGATGCCACCAGCATGTGCTGCTGGAGTTTGGTCTAGTCCTTAAGCACCAGCCCCAGTCACTGACCTTGGGACTCACTGACACAACCATGCAACCAACCAATGTAACACAAAACACAGAAACCTTCTCTGATCTGAGATGGAGCTTTCTGTTTTGCAAACTCTGTTTTGCACAGCAGCCTCTGCACAGATCCATGAAGCACACAGTCCATTTAAATAAGCAAGAATAAAGCCATTCTAGGATGCAGAGCCACACACTTTGCATGTCATGGGATTTTGACTTGTTAGGTAAGAATAAAAAGCCCTGTGACCCAATGGTTTTAAACTGGAGCAGGCTGGACATTAGGAAGAAGCTTTTTACAGTGAGGGTAATGAAATACTGGAACAAGCTGCCCAGGGAGGTGTAGAGGCCCTATCCCTGGAGACATTAAAAATCAAACTTGATGGGGCCTTGAGCAACCTGATCTAGTTAGAGATGTTCCTGCTCACTGCGGGGGAGTTGGACGAGATGACCTTTGTGGGTCCCTTCCAATCCAATGCATTCTATGATTCTATGTCCCAAATATGAGTTACCAAACTTTGCTATTGTAGCTGAGGAAATATATGTTGCAGGAATTGTAGCTGAGGGACAGCATATCCCAGGAGTGCAGGCCAGGGAAGGGAAGCTGCCATGTGACATCAGTAGTGGTGTCTGTAAAAAGAAGCCACCACAGAAACGCTGACACTTTCAGGCAGGCTGTGGCTTAGGGCTCTGACACAAGCAAAGCTTTGCCATTGCAGACTTGGCAGTGGAAAAGAAAATCCTCAAATGTATTCAGATATTCCTCACAAACCACATCCATAAATTAAGAGAAATTAAAGATGCATTAGAGGTGATTAAGTTAATGCAGGGAAAGCCCACAGATGCTCAGTCAAGTGCCTGCAGCCACAGGTCCAGGGCAGGGTGGAAGGTGCTAGTTGGTTTTACCAAGATTTCCAGTGGGTAATGGTAAAGTACACAATTACAATGACCAAAATAGAAGAAATATTGTTTAAATACAATGATTTAAATATTGATTTATAGTCACTCTCCAGGAAGCTGACCTGGAAGGTAGCAAAATCCACATAGCCCTGGACTCCCTGGAAAGGAGTGTCCTAGTGAGATGCTGGACCTCAGCTGCCTCTCACTGATGTCCATGCCATGCTGGGGAAGCCAGTAAAGCTGCCTGGACATAAACAAGAGCAAATGCAACCCTCTGCAAATACTTCACTGAAAAAAAATGTGGGTTTTTTAGAATATAGATTGCAGAGATGTTCCATGGTCAGGACCTGCGGGCGTTTCTCACCTGGTCTTCCTCTCCACCTCCCTCTTCGTCGTACTTTAGAATGTTGTCCCTGACATCATCCTCGGGGTCAATGAGGAGCTGCTTGGTGTGGCGCTCCTTCTCCCGGCGTTTCATCCACACCACAAACAGCAGAACCATGGCTGTAAGGGAGAAGAAGTAGAGTGAGCAGAGGATCTCACAGAGGGTGAGGTCAAGCTGTGCAGAGGTCAGAGTCTGGTGGTGTGTCCCAGCACCTCACCTGCCCTTCTCTGCTATGGTGGAGTGGAAGAAAGAACATTTGATGCTATTGGATGTTCTAATTTGCAAGGGAGAAATCAGTGAGAGCTGTAAATACTGTGCCAGGCCTCCACTACCTACCAACATTTCATTAAGATTCAGCAGGAATGCTGATCAAGCTGATGTTTATCACATGTCAAACACACAGCCAAAGGAGAAGCGAGCAGAAAAGTTGCAAAACTCGACGTTTTCTGAAGATGTCTGATCAAAATCCTGAATTTTCAGGATTAGATTTCCACCTTTATTTCATTCAGGGGCACAAAACAGAGGTGCAGGAAGGAGAGCTGCAGAGGTTCTGAGAAGCTAGCAGGTGACCAGCACTTGTGCATGAGTGGTTGCTCACCAGCCTGACACAGTGATGCTCACACAGGTTGCAAGCCCTGGCAGTCGTCACATAATCTGATTTGGGCTCATTTATACTCTTTTTTGGTGAGTGAGGGAGGCTTTTCTACACTTCTGAGATGACATTAGCCAGGACATTAGCATATGCATTTGGCCATTGACTTGCAAAGCAGATCTAAGATAATTTGAAATTCTTCTGGGGATCAGGGCTTACTTTGCAGAAGAAAGGAGAGCAAATTTGGTAGCATGCAGCCAACCTCCTCAGGCATCAGCATTTATGTGCCAAGCCCTGGCTAATCTCTCTCAATAAGATACCAGAGAGAGATGAACAGTTCTTGAATTATGAGACATTCTGCCTCTCTTAAAGAACTCTACCTAACGGAAATGCTGGCTTCCTGCTCCACAACCTCACCCTTCAAAGGGCCTCCCACATCCCAGAGGCTGTGTGTTCTCTGAGACTTACTGCTCGGAAGTCCCTCCAGGAACTTAGGTCTCCATTAATGTAAGGCAACTGGTCCATGTTTTCTTCAAGAACCTGTTAATATGTTTCATTTCATTCTCATACTCAGTAGCTGCAAATAATGCCATCAAAAATTGTACTGAGCCTGGCCAGCTGACATAGTTCTACCTCCCAGTGTCTGCTTTCCCTCCATTCTCCTTGCAAGCCACATAGGAAGCTGTGATGTTGGCAGCCTGCAGAAGAAGGGAGAGATGGATGGACAGTGGAGGTGGGAGCATGGGGCCGTGGGAATGTGTTTATTTCACTTAGGTCAGACCTTGCCTGTGCCAAAACAATTCAGTCAGCACAACTGAACCTAGGCAGGACAGAAGATCCCAGACTCTCTGTGTGTTCTTAGCTGCATAAGGAGAAGGAACAGTTGCTGGTTCTTACCATCTCATAGTCTGCAGGGTGCTCTTTCCCTTGGCCTCTGCACAAAGCCTCAATGGGGCTTCACTGAGGGCAAGGATGGAGAAGAGACCAGGCCTTGGGAACATGAGTGGGTAGCTCAACCTGCAGCCTCCCTGCATGGGGACTTGGTTGAGGGAATCTGAGTTTTTCCCCCAACACCAAAGTGTGTATACCCAACAGGAATCCAGTGAAGTGAGCAGAGGAGAACTGGACATCTAATTAACCACCATTGTGTGCCAATTGGCTGTCATTCCTGCCTGCCAGCTAACAGAATTGTTTTCAGATAGTTCAGCATTTCTTTAACGCTTATCCTAGATCTATTCATGGGAGAAAAAAAGAAGAGGGAAGAAAATGTAACTCTCATCTGCAACATAAAACCTCAGCTATTTAGCAGACTATTGAAGCCCTTTCCTCATTGCTGCTTTTCAAGTTGCTCACAACAAGATACCTGCCTAGTCCACAAAGACAATATTATAATGGTTACCGGGGTTTACCTTTTTCTTTCCTTTTTTGAATTTTTTTTTTTTTAATAAAATGCTACTTTTCCATGCACTTGTGGGAAAAACTGTGCCATTAACGCCTTTACAGCTACCCCGAGGAAAAAAAAAAGGCCTTCAAAGTGTCAATAGCGGATGTAGTGCACTCTCCTTCCTTTTATTCACTCCACAGAATGGGAAGTGCAATTACTGCTGTTAGACCCATTTTCACTCTGCATGTAGTTTTCCTTGAAATCTATTGTCTTCACCCTTCACAATTTTTTTTCTTTTTACTGCTGTTGCTCTTCTAAATGTGTTATTTGTGCAGCTAACACATCAGGCACTGGGGAGAAGAAAAAAAAACCCTAGAGCAAAGGTAAAGGCAGAAACTTCCTTCACCTGAGCACTCAGATCTGTCCTCTTGCTGCTTCTTCGTTTTAAAGCCATCAAACTTTGACCTGCTGACTCTAAAATGGACAAACAGCACCAAAAAAAAAAAAAAAAAAAAAAAAATCCTGCATCTGCTTTTTTTCTCATGCTATTGTTCAGAGGTGACAACGTAAAACAGATAGAAAGGAGGCAAAACATTGGGAGGATGTAACTGGAAAACTGCTCCTTGCAAATTACATTTTTCATCACTGATACAGTGCTTTGGAGCTCTTGAAGATAAAAAAAAAAAGTCAATTAGAATGACAATGAATGTAAAAATAAGCTCTTGTAATAAAAACCATAATTTAAAACGGTATAATGTATCTGAAAATGAAAAGTGGAATCTCTTAAATCAAACGTCCTTCAGCTGAAGTTAATTTCAGTCAATAGGATTTTCAACTGTTTAAATCATATTTCAGGACTGGATTTACACAAGAGCAGCAGAAGGAGGCCGCATGTTTAATCACCTTTGAGGTTTCCAGGGTGTATTTTTAGCCCAAATGTATCAAACATGGTGGGGACAGATGAGTGCAGTATCTTCTTCTGTGTCTGTGGCTCTGGTGCTTTTGCAATAAGGACCATTGCTGAAGGGAGCAGTCCAAACTGTTTTCCTGTTGGGACCCCACACCCAGCAAAGGACAGAAATGGGACATCTTGGCTGTGGGTGCACTGAGGATGCACTGGGGATGCTTTCGCTGGCTCAGATGGACTGGATGAGGAGTGGGGATTGCACAGCCACAACCTCACAGATTCTTACTTGCTCTCCAAACCAATATGGGCAATCAATTACACTATGAGATATCCCCACCAGCAGCCCAGGAGGCTGGAGGCTTGCCCAGAGATGACCCATTCTCTTAATGTACCATATCACATCCACATTAGGTGACATTCGTAGCATACGTCGCTCTGCCTGCTCTCTGTTTAAACACATTGGGGGTAAATATTAAATGTGATTTAGCACCATAACTCCCATTAGCTTTAATGGGAGCCCCATGGTTTCCTCCTGTGTTTATTGATGAGTATTTACCTCATTGTTCATTTTAGCACTCATTTTTATCTATTCCTACTGTGCCAACTCCTGCTTGAAGTTATAATGATATCATTTTTATTTTTAAGTGTGTGCACACATGGTTATTGGTAATGCTCATGAAAGCCTGGGACTAACAGTACTGCTGGGCAAGAGGAATGGCTTTGCCTTGGGCAAAAGGATGGCCAGTCTCTGCAATGCACCCCAGCCCTCCAGCACTGCTGACAAACTAGGAATCTTTCCTCCACAGAGGCTCATAATCTACCATGTCCTCTAGTCTGATGTCACTTTACAAGGGAGTAACAATGGGACTAAGTACCATTTTTCCTTTCCTTTGAACAACCAGAAAACACTGGCTCTGAGAGGGACTAGTCAGACTCTCATATCCAGTGCATCTGTTACTGGGAACCAGTATATCCACAGCCCGTCAGGGAGCTGAAAGCTATGAGGGAGTCTACCACAGATGTTTCCTCCAAAATGTGGAGAGTGATTTCACAATCCTTCCCTACAACACACTGTCAGGTATAATGACCAGTCCTAGAATCATTTTGGCTGGAAGAGATCTTTAAGATCAAATTTAACCATTAAGCCAGCACTGCCAGGCCAACACTAAACCATGTCCCTCAGCACCACATTTACTTGGTTTTTAAATATCTACAGGCATGGGGACTCAACTGCTACCCTGGGTAGCCTATTCTATGGCTTGAAAACTTTTCTGGAGAAGAAATTCTTCCTAATATTCAACCTAAACCTCCCCTTGCCACAACTTCAGGCTATTTCCTCTTCTAGCATTTGTTCCTTGGGAGAAAAGACCAATGCCCACCTCATTCCAAACTCCTTCCAGGTAGCTGTGGAGAATGGGAAGGTCTGAGTTTCTTCCTCCAGGGAAACCAACCCAGTTCCCTTAGCCACTCCTCAGAAGGTTTATTCACTAGATCCTTCACCAGCTTCACTGTCCTTCTCTGGACCTGCTCCAGAACCTCAAGGTCCTTCTTGTAATGAGGGCCCTATAACTGAATCCAGCATTGTATATGTGTCCTTACCAGTGCTGAATACAGTGGAACAATCACTGCCCTACTCCTGCTGACCACACTATTCCTGATACAAGCCAGGATGCTGCTGGCTTTCTTGGCTGTGGTGAATACTTAGCCAGCCATTGACCCACACTCCTAGGTCTTTTTCCACCAGGCAGCTTTGCAGTCATCCTTCTCCAAGCCTGTGGCATGGCATGGGGTTGTTGTGACCCATGTATTGGATGTTAGTATAGTTGCTCAGAAAAAGAAGTCCAGCACATGTGGAGTGCTCTGCCTTGCTTTGCTGACACCGCAATGAAGGGGTTCAAGTGCAGATGTCTGAACCACCACTCATGGCTCTGTCCTTTGCACTGAACCTGCACTTGAAAAATGCCTTGTACAGGAACAGCACAGCAGGGGCCAGGATGGGAAGCGTGTCATGGCCCAGCAGTGTCAGCCCCTAGGGTACTTACTTAGCAAAATGATGATGCAGATCAGGATGGCGATGATGGCACCCGTGCCCAGCCCTGCTGCAGCCACCGCCCCGATGGTGGTGCAGTCGCCATTCTCGTCGCAGGGGCACACCTTCACTTTGATGATGGATGTGTTGTACAAGGGGGGGTTTCCTGAGTCCGTCACGATGATTGGCACATCGTACACACCTGCTTCCAGGTACATGATTCGTAAGCTAAGCTGGGCATAATCACCTGGAGAGACCCAGACAGACAGACAGATGACACATGATCTGGTAGAGCCTTGCAGCCCCTCCATGTAGAGGTTCCTCTGCCAGAGTAGTCCTCTCAGTCCCGAAGAAGAGGCTATGAGCAACATGACTGAGCAGGACAGCCTCAGTCCCCTGCCTGTGTTCTGCAAAGTGCAGTGTGTTTTCACTGCTGCACTAACCTATCTTGGTGGCATTTGCAAATCCATTTTTATGTGCTTAAAATGGCACAAAATGCAAACACTAAAGCATGAGTAACACTCTCTGGCCACTATGCAGGCTCTCTGCTTGCCCGCCCTCCCACTTTGGGACTTTCAGGAAGCCCGTGACCCACCAATGCCATACTCAGCCAGGTGTTCCCTCTCATTGTGTCACAAGAGCAGTGGGACTGAGTTCTGAGCTGCGAGGACACAAGCTGCTGCCCCTGGCAGAGGGTGCCAGACCTCAGCAAAAGGGGCCACAGCATCGAAGTTAAAACCATCCCATGGCTCCATGATATTTTCCATTCCCTACTGAGGCTACCAGTAAGAGGAGTAATTAGGGCCATTTGCGGTTGCAATATAAAAATCCTTCACATGCTGGTAATCTTCACTCTCACCTAGCCCTCCTGGTTCCCTGGTAAATTAAAAGGCTGCCTTTATGCAATTATGGTCAGAGAAATGAACATTGATCCTGATTGTGGCTTATGACAATTACACTGGAACATAAGGAAGACTGATAATAGCTTTTCTCCCCTTGGCCATTATGGATGATTTATACTCCGTTCACTACTGATAACTGTTCATAATTATGAACTGCATTAAAAGAAGCCAAGTGCCAAGGCTCTTAGAGTTATGCTGCAGGTCTGATACAAATCATTTCTGATTAACTATCTTGTCTATAATGTCAGCCATAATGTGCTTGGAAAAATAAAAATCAGATTAAATTAAAAAAAAAAAAAAAGGAAAAAAAAAAAGAAAAAAAAAAAGTCCCCATGGAAATGGGNGGAAGTTTGGAAGTTTGAAACTGTGCATCGGGCTCATTAGAGCCCAAACGTCCTCAGCACTGCCTGCCCCATTTACCGTTGAGCCGCGTTATGGTCCAGTTCTTCCTCACCGCAGATGGCACACTTGGCAGCTCGAAGACAAAAGGCCCAACGTTTGGATCGATGTCAGCATCCGCGGCCGTTATGTTGATGACATTCAGGTTTGGCTTTTCACAGATCTGTGCCTCCTTTGGCAGCAGCTCAGGAGCGTTATCGTTGATGTCGATTAGGTAGATCTGCAGAGTGCCGGTGCCGCTGGCGGGGGGGATACCTGAACGGGAGAGGCAGAGCCAAACATGGACCCGCGGCCATCACTCGAGGAGCAGTAGGAATGACAACGCTGTGGACCAGCCCCTTCTCAGCACACCTGGATTTTCACCCTTCCTCCTTGGACCTTATTAGGGACATACTGCACTTTCATGGTCCCTTGCTTTAAGAGCTATTATTAAAACTTCCCCAAGCCTCCTAATGTGGCTGTTTTTCACTCCCGCAGAACATGGAGCTTGAGCTCTGCAGATTTGTAGCCTACAGCGATGTCCTTGGTGAAACTCTAAAAATACAAGGAGGTGATGCCAAGCTGCTAGTGCAATTTTAGTAATGGCTGTTTTGAAGAGGAAAACCCATTAGAAAGATATCTAACAAGAGGAAGAAGAGGGCTTGGAGGGGAAAATTATGTAAGTAGTGTAACTCATTGGTCAGCATTTACTGCGGCACTTGTTAGCCAGTTTTCAGATTTGCAGCCTGTTACACTGCTTCAGAGAAAGTCCAACTCTGCAGCCCATCCCACAGCCAGCCTTAGTTTTAGATGTGAAAGGGTCTTGTTCAAAGTCTATGGTATGAACTAACAATCACTAAACACTACTAACTCCTGGCAGCAGCACTATGTCCCAATATACAGTTCCTTATCTTCTCTACAGTCCCATCCAGCAGGGATGCCACAGCACAGTAGTCTTGGTCCTCTAGCCTTTTAATGGTGAAGAGCCACATTTGTCTGACTAATGACCACTTGTACAAGGTAATACCTGTACTGGCAACACAGAACAGCATTCCCAGAAATGGCATAAGATTTTTTATTTCTCTCCTCACAGACACATCTGGCAGCTCCATGTTGGCCTGCCCACTGCTTCCTTTCTCAGGCAGTGTTATTTCAGCAACTCTTTTAGTTCATACTTTCAGTCCTGGTTCTTCCAGTGCTGGACATAAAGCTGCACAAAACACTTCCCCGCCAGGCTTTCAAACATCCCTTCTGTTTCCACAGACTTTCCTTCCCACATCTCTTTCTCATTTCTGCTCCATTGTTCAAGGGAACCTCACAAAGTTTGAAGAAGCCCTGAAAGTCCTTCCTTCATAGTTTCCACATAAACTCTTCAATCATTAATCTCATCCTTTTATCTAGCAACCATGGGGTAGGTCTCCCTCTAAAACAACATCTTTGATCAGCCTTGAAAGTTTCTTGAGAGACAGCCAGCCAACCAGGGTACTGGAGCTGAACAGGAAAACTGACTTCTGGGACCAAGCAAAGTGATTTCACAGTTCTGATGTTACGCAAAGTATCTTCTGGGATGAATTTAAGGCCAACACACTAACCTCTGAGACAGACTGAACGCAAACTAGCAGTTCTGAGAGACACTAACTGGTATGTGGCTGAAATAACCTGTAATTGCTGCACATACACACACGGTTTTGTGGGGCTATTGGGTATTGTTGGGCTCCAGTTCCTGGTATTTTTGGTTCTTTGAGCTTCTGAGTGCAGTTCTGGGGCAGTATCAGAAGAAATGAAAAATAAACAATTATTTTAATGTACTACAAACCCTAGAACATTTCAAATTCTTTCAGCTGCTTTATGTGAAGGGAGCAAAGATGTGGGTAGAGTAAGTAGTATAATATTAAAAGTCCCTGTACTTTATGTTCTAGAGAAGAGGACTACCACAGCACCACTGACTCTGGTGGAGAAGGGGGTCCATTTCCTGAGATTAAGAATGAAATAGAAATGACAGTATTTCAAAAGAAAGAGGAATACAGAATCATAAAATCATAATAAGCACTGGGTTGCAAGAGGCCTTTAAAGGTCACCTAGCACAATGCCCTGAAGTGAACAAGGACACCCCCAACTAGATGGGCTTGCTCAGAGCCTCATTGAGCCTGATCTTGAATGTCTCCAGGGACAGTGCCTTCACTGCCTTCCTGGGCAACCTGGTGCAGTGTTCCACCAAACTCAAAGTAAAGAAGTTCTTCCTAATGTCTAACTTAAATCCACCTTTCCCTAGTTTAAAACCACCACTCCTTGTCCCAGTGCTACAAGCCCTTGTAAACAGTCCCTCATCAGTTCTCTAGGTCCCCTTCAGGTGCTGGAATGCTGCTCTAAGGTCTCCCCAAGACCTTCTCTTCTCCAAGCTGAACAAACCCAACTCTCTCAGCCTGTCTCCACAGGTGAGTTGCTGCAGCCCTCTGATCATTTTTGTGCTTCCTCTGGACCTGCTCCATCAAGGTCTTTTCCAGCCTCAGTGATTCTATGATTGCGTTCCCCATTGTTGTCTTTTCACAGTACCAGTGTCAGTACTCCTGGAGCAAGGTATAAGTCAGTTGGCTTTCATGTTCAGCTGCAAGCAGGAGTCACTTTCATTCTGCTTGTGCAAAAATTTCTAAGGAACTTGGGTCGCTGTCCTGACAAATAATGGCAGAAATGAAAGCTGTGCCTGTGGCTAACTGGCATCTTCTTGTCATCTTGTGCCTGCAGAAAAGCACAGTTCTAGTCTAGTGCAGCCTGGCTTCCTACAGGATTGGGTCCCAAAGGTGAGTTCCCATGGGCTGCCCCAATATTGAGGCAGGGACAGGACCCTGTTTCCTTCAGCTATGGAGTTTCCCTCCCCTACTCAGCTCCCTGTTTTATGAGACCTTTTGGAATATGGTATGTTTCTGTTTTTGGTTTCCCTGTGAGACTGTCTGAAACTGGCTGAAGTGTTCAAACACTGCCAGGTTCCACACTTGTGTAGACATAGCATGGTCCATGAGCATCTCCTGGGAAATCAGGCTGAAAATGTGCTGCTGATTGGGATTCCCCTTTTCTCTTATATTGCAGCCAGGACATTTCTGCACTGTAGCCCAGGGAGGGAAAGGAAGCATGTCCAAGGGGTATTTGGCTGAAGTTGTTCTTTATCATATTCTGAAAACAGCCAAAAACAACTGCAAGACGATGCTGCTTCTTCGAGAAAGAAAAATCCCCAGCAAAACCCTTGCCATAAAGCCTTGATGAGTACATGATGCCAGGCAACCTGGAACTTGGGAGGAAATGTGGGAAGAGTCTCTCTATTAGCCTAGATGAAACTTCAGCTGTTATCCTAAGCACTCTAGACAGAATTTTACATCAGGTGTTGCTTTATGTGCATTTTAATGGCTGCAACACACCTGTGATAGATTAATTTTTCAGAATAAAGAGATTTATCTAGGTCCTCACTTTCTGAGCTGTTGAATGATGGATGTGGCAGCACTGATGCACTGCAGCATCAGCACCAAAGCCAAGGAAAGGAGTTAACTCCAAATCACATTGTACTAAGTGCCTGGGATTTGCAAGGTTAGATGGTGAGGATTATTAGTTTGATGCTCAAGCTCTACCACTGCTTTTGTGAATAGCCTTGGTCAACTCATTTGACCTGCTTTGTCCTGTAGCTTTTGCAGATGAACATTGCTAGATCCTCCTGAGACTATTTTGGATTTCACTGTTCCAGCTACCTTTGCAGAGGGGAGTTTAGAATGGGGCTGTGGGACCACATCAGTCCTATCACAGATGGGGCACATAGATAGGGCAGAATTTGCTTCTTGGTACCACTGCTTAGCACCGAAACTCTTCCACGAGTTTGTGTTGCCTCTGTGACTCAGGATGCAATAAGTGAAGCCTGAAACCCCAGATGGAGCAAATTTTCAATAGTCCTGCAAGCACCATCACATCTGCTCATAGTGGACATGACACCCTTCAGCAGGAGGGGTGACCAGAGCTAACATGAACAATGTCCTCAGAGTATGACCTCAATGACCTACAGAGTATGATTTAGGTGCTCATATCAAGTCCATATTTGATGTTGCTGCTGAAGCATGGCTCTGGTTTGATGTGAGCACTCAGCACACTGTGGGGAGAAGGTAAAGATGGGAGAGGGGGAGGAAGGCCTTCTCCTTGCTCAGGGAAGCTCCTGAGCCCTCCACAGAACCTCTTCCAGCTGGAGGAACAGATGATTGAAATAACAGCACGGTCACATTTAGGTATGGTTAGAAAAAAAGTTATCATCCACTCCTCCTAATCAAAATTAGGAGGAGAAATCCAGGGCAGCAGCAATGGACTACTTGCCCTTGCGTGAGGCCAGCACTGAAGTTCGCAGTGCTAATTTGACCAAGTTGTGTGATCTCTAATGAGCAGAGAAGAGCAGGCCTTAGCAGGGCCTCTCTGCGAGAAGATCTGTACCAGCCTCAGTGCCTTTGATAACGAAGTACACCAGCATCCAGAGGCTCTGATGATGGTTGGGCATTTGGAACTGGTAGCAGACAGAGAGATCAGCTCTGGTGACAGACACACACCTTCCATGAAAGTCACAGCAGTTCAATAGGCTGACTTATTCTTAATGTCCTCCTGCCATCCCCTACAATTATTTCTGGTTTCCTGATGGAAGGCTTCCTGAAATCTTCACTCGGCACCTTTGGGGCAATGACCAAGGCTGGGGTGCTCAGCAGCCCCTGGAGAGCACCATCCCCTTGCTATTTTTCTGAGTTCAGGCTGCACTGCTACACTGAACTCCCCAAATCGATTTTCCATTTGCCCTCCCTTTCCCTTAATAACACTCTCTGTATACTGTGCACATTTAATTTACTCCAGCAATTTCCCGTCCCACTTTCACATTTTTGACCATAAAAACCTGGGAAAAAGATAACTTATACTGACAACTCTGTCAGGGCATCATTTCTCTTAATGCATCACATTAGAGTCTTATTGAAGCATGAACAATGTGAAGCCTGGGCTCACCGTTGTCAGCCGCCAAGAATGTGGCCTCGTAGACATTATTCTTAATGTAGTCTGACTCTCGATCAAGGACAGCAGCAGTAGTGATCTGACCATTTGTGGCATTAATGTTCAGCCAGTTTGCAGGATCTGACAGCTTAGAGTATCTACAGAGAAAGGAAATAAATACATGGCAGTCTTTTCACTCACATATCCTTAATATTGCTTGAAATAAGGTTTCTCTGGACTCCTGACCCACAAGTCAAAGGACCTTGGGATAACTGGTTTTGTTGACAAACAAAACAGTAATTGAGTACCTGGGTTTTGACCACTACAATTATGCAGTTTTTATATTTCCTTTGTTTTAAAGGGTTTTCTTTCCACTAAGAGCCACATGCCAGTTTCCTGCTGCTGGGAGTGGACACAGCCTGAAGTCTCTGCAGCCGGGGAGAAATGGGGTCTGCAGTGACCACTTCCTTTGTATGCCTGAATTAGGGGATGGATTCTTGATCTCTCCTTGATGCTGTTGCTCTAGAGCCATGGTATTAATTTTTTTTTTCCCTGCCCCTCACTAATAATGGGAAAAATCCCATTGGAAGAATAGCAGCTTTCAGGCCACTCTTCTGTATCACGATCGTATCTTCACCAGCAACTTCCTTGAGGACACTAGAGTGGGAACTCACAGATGAAGCAGATTCAGGTCTGCCCTCCTGAAACATTTTCATATATTCGTGAAACAGCAGGTAAGATGTTCCTATGCATGTGGGAGATTTGAAGACATCAGTGACAATGGGACCCCCTTGGCCTCCCCAGTGTGCCCAGGGCTGGAAGGACTCAATGGCAAACTCGCCTCCCAACTACTCCATCAACTTGTAGCCCAAATCTGATCATGTCCTGTGCAGTCACCTATGACCCTGGTTTGTTCTGGGCAAACTTTTTCCGTGTTCTCCAGTTCAATGTGTTCTTGTTTACCTTTCTCACTCGCTTGTTTTCACTTGGTTTTTAATTTTTTATGTCTACTTCTCAGTTTTGTACAGTTTGAGTTGAGATGGGCCCTTATTACCTAAGCTGGAAGCCAATAAATGGCCAAATTATAAATTACTGAAACAGGAAAACAAAAGCTGAGCTTATTTCATGGGTAACTGAGACCTGCTGATAGATACATTTTTTTATTTTTTTCTGCAGGCAGGAGAATTTCTGGCTTCTGGTGAATATCCCTTTCCAGAAATGAGCTGTTTGAAGCTGAAAGCCAAAGTGAAACTTGAGCTGTGTCAATCCATGTGAGCAGGAAAGCAACACACAGCTGCACAAGCCCCTGCCAAAGGGAAGAATTACATTTCATGGAGCTAGACTTTTTGGGATATTTTCACTTCTTTTTAATATCACTGCTGTGAGTCCTCTGCCCTTTCTCTGCTAAATGACCAGGGATCCAGTTTCAAAGCTGGCTTTGTGAACATGTCTGTGGCTAATGAGGATAACTTGAGGTGTGACATTGGCCATGCCAAGCTGTGCCTTACTGGCGATGCTCCTGCTTCCTTATCTTCCATTTGTAAAAACTCCATTTCATCACAGACCATATAGAGAGAGACTTAAAACTGTCTGCAAGGCTCAGCTTTGCTGCTTATCATACATCTGTAGGCTTAGCTTTTTGGCTTTTTTTCCTAATTCACCAATGCCAGCTATGAAGAAAACTCCAAATATCCTTTGCCTAGCTCACAAAGGCAGGACCACAACAAGCCTCTCTGGTTCCTGCAAAGCCTTGGCACTGGGGTGTCCTGACGGAAAGGGGGTTGAAGAGATTGTACTTGGGTTCAAAACCAAAGTGCTGTGGATATACAAAATGCAAGTCCAGTAAGCCCTGCGAAGAAACAACTCAAGTAAGGGGCTGTTCAGATTCACAGAAAGTCTTACAAGACCCTGCACATGGACTGTGTGGTGACAGGAACAGCTCATCAGAGCCCATCCTTTTCCAGAAATGGCAGGTGCTCATTTGGATTACAGATCATCCACCTTGGGGTTAGAGGGAGTACTCGCTCAAAAATGAGCTGTTACCTCCTCTGCAAAGCAGCCTTGGCACAGACATCAGGGAAATAAAGACTGTTTGAGAGGTGATATTTCAAAAACAATAGAAGAAAACCTGGCTTGTTAGTGAGGATGGCCTCCCTCATCAAAAGCCCCAAGACCTGTCTAAAGACAGGATGAGGCAGTGACTAAACTCTCATTCTCTAGACCAGACAACTCTTCCCGACACAAAATGTCACAGCTGATCTAAGTGGCCTCAGCTGTGGTCATGTCATACACTCAGGTTTTGCCAAAAATGCTGTGGTTCTTGGAGGCTGGGAATGAAAAGGAAACAAACTTCTGTGGATATACAAGTACCCAAAAGTAGAAAGCACATCCCCTGTTTGCACAGACAGACTGAAATACTTGTGAAAGATGTCACAGACATTTTTCTGCCATTGTATTTCACTGTGATAAGCTGTGAGTTGGGGTCCTGGACTGTGGGTTCAGTTCCCAGTCTGCCCAAGTGGTACAAAACACAGTTGAGTGTCACCCTCTCAGCCACAGCACGGACTAAAGCTGATGTTAAACTGCTTAATCTGACTTTAGAAAGTTAAAACTCTGCCATCTGAATCTCATCACAGGGAAAGCAGCTAATGAAGAGGTTACATTTGGCAGGTGGTCTGAAGGGAAAGGGAAGGTCAGAACATAGTTTGCTCACTGCAGAGCAGGCAGGAGCTGCTGGGGTGGGTTATATGGACTGCCATTAGTCAGATGAGTATCAATGGCATGTGTATGGGTGTTTAACTGCTCAGGCAATATTTAACTATATGATTTTTAAAAGCCTGTTCAGCAGCTGTTTGTAACCAAGCCAGCCTTGCTCTGAACAGGCTGACCGCTCCTCTTGCTTTTTAAGCCAGGTTGGACCTAAATCCTCTCTCTGGAAGCAACAAAAGACATGATTAAAAATCTCTTTGGAAATCTAACCCTAGCTCTTTCTATGTCTCAGCTTCCCCCTGCAAAACAGCAATAACAAAGTTGCCATTTTCTAAACCTCTGTGTTTGTAAAGTGCATGAACCACACAGGTCAAAGCATCCTTGACAAGGCAGAGACAAAACGCAGCACAATACAGCCCTGACCTCTGTGTCTGTAACAACACAGGGGCACCTTGCTATCAACTGCTGGCATTCAAAGCTGTGAACTGCCTCTGCCAGCCAGTAAGGTGGGCTCCAACCTTGTGTATGTTTCTGGATCCAGCCATTCACGGTCTGGCTCACCTAGAGCAGGGAAGACTGGGAGTTTACAAGCTTGCAGGATACGCTGCAAGCATTTGGCTGAGGGTGTCAGTCCCTGCCAAGCATTTTACTCATGTCACATCAGTGAGTTTGTGAATTAGCTTCCCAGACTTCTGCAGGTGAAATTCCCCTCCTGTACAGGAGCTCTGGGCTGCCTGGTCTCCCACCTTACTGCCTGCTGCATGAAGCGATCAGGATCCACTGCTGAAAACGTTGTCAGGACTGTCCCCGTAGGCACCCCCTCCTCCAGCCTGATTAACTTGTGGTTCGTTGGGAAATACGGTGCTTCGTTGACATCTGTGACTGAAATGGTGACTCCTGCTGTTGACTGGAAGGACATCTGGATGCCACTGGCCAGGGGAGCTTGGTTTGATACCATCACTGTCAGCATGAAAGCTCTGTTCATCTCGTAATCGACTGCCTAAAACAAACAAACAAGCAAGCATAGAGCCAAGCAGAGAATAAATTCTACCTTCTGGCTGAAAGCTGCAAGATTTAGAAGGCAGATGATATCAAAGTCATTCCCTCACCTCATTTCCTCCTGAGTTCAGTTCTTTTGAAGGTGTAAATCCAGGCCAGTTTCAGACCAGTGGAGGATTTGGCCTTCTAGTATTTGGAGGGTCAGATAATTAAAAAAAGAACACAAGAATTGCAAACAGAAGAGAGGATTTGCCCTCTCTTGCTCCAAAAAAAGAACCTGTCTGTGTTAGCTGAGCATTGAACGAATATATCCTCCAACACAACTGGTGGAGCCTGCTCATAGGGACGGGACAGGATGCTGTTAGCATCTAAAGCTGCTGACTAAGTAACCAAGACAGACTATGTGGACTCAAGAACCTGAAGTGCTCTTCAATTGTCCTCTTAAGTGAGATTATAAGATGCATGGAATGATGCCTGGTCTGATTAATCAGGCAATCCTTCCAGTGGGACCTCCTGTCCTCTCACAAGATGCCTTGTGACCTCCGGAGGTTGCCTGCACGCTCCTACAAATACATTCTGCTGCTGGGTGGCCACAGATCTCATTTCAACAGGCACATAAAATAATGTGTCTTGGGAGCCAGAAGGAGCAAAAAGCCTTTGCTGGCACAACTGACTGAACCGCAGGATAATAATAATAATTTCTAAACCATGCCGCTAATTATTATAAGGGAAGTTGTTAATCATCTGCCAGGGAGGCTTGAGTTATGCAAGAACACACCTCTGCTTGTTAAAAAATGCTGGGCTGTAATTTGTCAGTTTAGAAGCAGAACCACTCTCCCAGTACCTCCACCAGCGCAGAGTCTGCAGAGTGCACTCTGATGGTGTAAAATGCCACAGTTACATGGACTTTGGTGGAGCTGCACTGATTTACATCTACGAGATCTGGCTTCCACATTCTGTTTAAAACCCAGTATTGTCAGGAGAGAAATCAAATCATAGGAGGCTACACGAGAGAAACAAATTTCAGGGGCAAAAGGTAAAACAGTAGAATCCCTATTCGATTGAAGTGCAAATGTTGCTATTGCTAAATGGTTTCCTGACAGGCAGGGCCAACATTTAATAAATAAAAGGAAGCGCACAGATTCCCAGTACACCCACAGCACTGACTCACAGACTTGTGCAGCATTCAAAAAAGATGCATGGTGAAAGTTCCCACCGAAACACAATTCAAGGCCTTGAAACAACCTGACTAATGCATTTCTCCAATTTCCTTTCACACCCCTCTAATTGATATTCCTTCAGTCTTACTTTTTTTTTTTTTCCCTTTTCCTTTTTTTCTCTTTTCCTTTTTTTCTGTTGGCCTTTTTGCTTACAGCCAGTCTGCACCTTGCTGCCTGCAGGGGCTTAAAGCCCAGTGGGGTTGATCTGAGCAGCTCCAGAGGGGACTGATGTGCGAAACCACTGGGCTCCCTGCTTGAAGATGTTCAGGACATATTGACCATACACATATCTGCTAGAGTGTGGCTTGATGTAAGGGAGTGTTTTTTTCCTCCCAGAAATGTAAAGCTGCTCACTCAGCTTCTTTTCCTCTCTTCTTGAAGCAACAAAGCTAGGGCTGCAGAAAACCAGAGCAAGGAGTGGAGCTGGACCAGGATCACTCAGTAATGCCCATCCCACAGACTGTCCTGGAAGCATCAGTGCCATATGCTGTCATGTGGTGGCCACAGTAAGAGAAAGATGATCTGCCTCCTCTTTGGTGTCCATTAGAGTTTCCTTTCACATATTTTAGTGAAGACAAAAAAGATAAAATTAAGTGGCTGCACCTTCACAACAGTGTTTGTATTGTCCCTGGTGGGACAGTAACACCTTGTAGCTGGACACAGTCCAGCCCTAAATCGAACTTCTTTCACACCCCAGAAAGCAATTTCTACCAGGACAGTTCATTCTTTTCCTCCCTAAAAGTGCCTCACCCTGAGGATGACAGAGCACACTGAGTTCTTCACACTGCACCAACCCCTGCCATCTCCACACATTGCAGTGAAAAGGCTGCATGCCTATTGCTCAAACCAACAGCAGGAGCAAAAGCACGTGGAGCTGCTACACCTGGGACAAGGAGGAGTTGGGCTGCTACCTACTTTTTAATTTCATGTCAAAGAAGTATGTGACATTAAATTAAAAAGCAGTACCTTTGCAAATACTCCTTGTTGGATGCTCAGTGTCTGATCTAGCATAAATGTCTCTGAAGCATCCCTCAGGAGATGCTGCACATCCTCCTCCTCCTCCACTGGCCTCTCTGACCTAGATGCAGCAGAGTGAAGCCAAGGGCTTGCCACATGTCTTCCTTTTCTCAAGGTACTTTTAACTGAAGAGAACAAATGTGCCTTATGTTATTGTTGAGGCAAATACGAATAGAGCTTTTGAAGCATCTCCATTATAAATTCCCAGCTCTGATCCATGCAGAGTTTACAGTAGCATTTTACTTAGCTGTCTCCCACAGGCAGTCACTGCTGCTCTTGGAGATTGTCTCCAGACTCTGTGGTGCCTCATCTGAGTGGGAAGTTTCTCTCTCCCCTCGATCAAGGCTTTCTTTGAAGATTAGGGTCTTGCACGGTTATGGAAATGGTTTGGAAAGGCATGAACAGAAAAAGGAAATTCTGTCTGGTGATTGGACTGCAGCTGCAGATGAGGTTTTGCTGAGAATGGCTGCAAACCAGCCCCCATGAGCATCATCAGAACTCCAAAGGGCTTCTTGCTTTGGAAGCATTTCTGGCCCTCTATTTCTGGCTTCCAAACTGCTGGTGGAGGGGTGGGATTCCTCATGGAATGCCCTTCTCTGTGACTATCATACGCCAGATGCAAACCCCTTTGCTTGCAGCAGTGGGAAGTTATGTATAAGCAGCTTCAAAGACCCACATGAAAACCCAGCATTGTATGGTCTGTAAATCAAAGGTTCATTACTTGACAAATTTTTACCTATGTTTTCAACTTACATCAGGGAGCAAACCAGCTAAAGGCTGCTCCCATACCATGAAGAACAAGCTCTGACTGGCCACCCAGTTTGACATGCACATGTTCCCCAAATCTTTAAGCATATTCACTTATTAACAGAGAACAAAATATTTCAAAGAAGAAGGTGGAATCCTAGGAGTCTTCCCTTCTTCATCATTAAAATTTAATCACAGGCAATTTCACTCATTCTCCCTGCTGAAAATACACCAAAAAGCTTCCCAGCTTGATAAGGGTAGGAAACTTTGGGCACCCCGGAGGATCAGGTGAGGTTATACAGTGAAGACATTCAATGCAATTTCAAGCTTTGAGCTCGGCTTGACAAGATCAGGATTTTCATGTGGTTCTTTGCATTCTGATCCTTGTGGGTTAACACAGCAGCGGAAAGTCAACACCGGCATCAACTGTGTCTTGACAAATCTGCCCTGCTTTCTGCCTGTGAGTGCTGAGAAAGGGTTGGTTCATTATGCAGAAGTCCTTGTGTAGCAGTGCTGATCATGTAAATCCTCTGTTGTTTACTCTGATGTGCCTTTAAACTTAAGCCATGACACTACTACATTAAGGGGGCTTCCTCTGCTCACAGTGCCAACATTGCATTGGCGTTTCAACTTCAGACTGGCTGTTGATGTTAACAGAAGTTAAACTGTTGCATTTCACTTTGTTGAAAGTTTCCTGTTTAAGCAGAAAATACATACCTATGAGCACCTACATATGCATCTATCCATCCATGTCCAGAACTACTGCTAAGCTTGAAGAGGTTGTGTACTATAGCACCAGATAAGGTTGTCAACCATCATTACAGAGCAGTAAAGAGTGATAAATAAGAGGGTCCTGCTGAAATGCCACCTAGCAGGTAAGATGATGTCTCTCTTAAAGTTTCAGCAAAGTGGCATCTGCAGACACACACACATGGCCTAAGGGTCAGACAGCAGGACAAGCTCACAAGCTCACACGTTCCTACCAGCATAACCTCACTGGCATTTCACTGACGTAATTTTTCCTAATTCCCAAAGAGTATCTATAAAGAATGACTGCAGCTTATTAGCTACAAGGGAGCAGAGCTGTTCTTAAATCATTTTGCTCTTGAAACATCAGCTAAGATGTCAAAACTTCTGGTTAGAGAAGGCCTGCCTCAGCCAGAGCTGCAGGCTTTGTCCACCACAGCAGTATGATCCTGTTCAGGTGTGGTGCACAGCGCATGTTGGGTGAGCTCCTACAGATCATGGTGGTCTAGTTGTGAAGCCTTCACTTTTTTAGTAGTAAGAAGGAGCACCCAGAGGCATCTTATCTGGGAAGAGATTCAGTGACTGCTGAATGGATCCACTTATGTTCTGGCTGTGTGTAATGACTGCAGAAGTGTTCACTGCCTGGGCTGCTGGCCTCAGTAACTGCAAGGGATGTGAGCGCTCAAATAAAGACAAAGTCAAGTTCACAGGCGGCGAGGAGGGAAATGGAATTCAATACTTGCTGTGGATATGTTGAGGGTTCTGGCTCTCCTAATGCTGAAGGCAAGGGATGAAGGGAAGAAGGGATGGTAGATATTTACAGTCTATTTCTCAGACTCCCTGGACATGATCCTTTGCTGAGCTAACCCGAGGAATGGCTTTCATTTGAGAGGAGCTATTTTGAGCTGAGAATCTGGTCCAGACTGTGTGTTTATCACTTGATATTAAGAAAATGTCTCCATTTTTTTTTCTGCCAAGCAACTCAACTCAGAGGAAAATCTCTCCTTTCCTTCTGTTACCAGGAAATTCGCTCCTCCTGAAATCTCTCCTCACTCCCTGCTTTCATGGAGGATTATTTGATTGAGCCCCTGCAGTGAAATGCTACCCCTGATGCACAGTTAGTGGGGAGTTTTCTGGCTCAAAAAGGAGAAGGTGCAGCCTCTGCCCTAAAACTGCCAGGCAGGGCAAGACTGTCCAGCCCAGGTGCAATTCCCTCTTACACTGCCCAAAAAGCCAAGGAGGATGAGGATGTGGAGGTCAGGTTCAGATGCTAGGAAGTGCCTTCAGCACATGAGAGTTTATGAAAGCTTACAGGTTGGGTTGAGTTGGGAAACTCAGAGGTAAAGGTTTGAAGTATCTAGGACATTTGCACAGAGAGAGATGGGAACGAGATTGGAGCACTCATATTCCCAGGTAGAGAAGGCATGAAATAACTGCAGGTTTCTAGCAATCCTTGTAGCCTTAGCTAGTTGAAAGGGTGACAACTAAAGATTTCCCTCTGCTTCCCCCTTACCTTCACAACAGTTACCATGCCTTCATTGGTGACAGGGTCTGTCCGGACGGTGAAGTGGCCAGAGGGGTCTCCGCTGATGATGCGGTAGATGGCATTCCAGTTGGGAGAGTGAGGCTGGTCCCGGTCCATCACTGTCAGATTGGCCACCACGACCTCCACTCTATTCTCAGGAACCTCTCCTGAATACTGCAAATAAAAGACAGGAACAGTCATGGTGGGAGATGTCATGTTGGTCCTCGTGGCTGCCACCCCTCTCCTGTACATCAGCACACCAGCTGGGAAATCAGTCCCGTGCTGCGCACCACAGGGTTATCTCTGGGTATCTCTTACATTCTCTGCTTTTTCTACTATTTTCTTTTCCAAACCTTTCAAAGCCTCATTTCACCTTTCAGCCCAAAGGAGAACAAACCCATTAGCACCCAGCCACTGCCAAGTTTCAGAAAATGCTCTAAGTAAATGGCCAAAACCAGTTCTTTGTATTTTCATTCAGGTACAGCGCTCAGAGAGTTAATTGTCAACAGCAGATAAAACTGGCAGACTACAATGTGCATTATTTAGGACGACTGTGTCCCTTTAACCTGAGGTATTTTTCCTCACTCAGACTTTTACTGATGGCATTTTATTGCTTCTTCAGTGATTTTACTTAATTTTCTTTCTTTCTTGTCCTTGATTTGATTTTGGCAAAGGCAGTAGCCTTTCCTGGTGCCTAATTCTCTCATTTAGTGCTGATTTTCATGGAGCATGTCCCACCCAGGCATACCCTGATGCATTAACTGAATTTTTCTCTGCTTTCCAATCCTTGATTTATCATATGGCTGATGGGGGACCTTGGCCTGTGAGTACTTCCAGTGTTTGGGGCTCAAAAACTGTCAGTAAGACACATTCCCAAATTTTCAACTGTCCTCATCTCTCAGCATTGCCTATTAGCAGCACTTGCAAATCACCACTCTGATTGACATATGGCAAATGAAGCACTGGGGAAGTGATGGGAGCGGCTGGCTCCAAGTCTGCAGCTGAAATCCTGGCCCCAAACTGCAGGAGCAGAGCACTTCAGAAAATCTGGCCTTTGGTGTGCCCAAATGCCAGGTTATGTAAACGATAATAAATCATTCCTTTGTTAGCACAAGAGTCCCTTTCCGCTCCTAATTCAAACCCATCCAGTGGAGTCTTCCAGTTCTGTGTTTATATTTAGCATTATGTTATTCCGCCATTGACAGTAAAAAATGTTCAATCTGCCTTATCTCTATAAACTTAAATTTGCCCTTTAGGGGTCTCCTGAATGGCATTTTGCCCTCCTTGCTGTTATGCACCTGTCCTAAACAAGTTTTCATTAGCGACTGCAGATGGCATCTCCTCCCAGCCACGCTGAGTGGTGGGGAAGAACAGTGGGAAGCTGTGAGATAATTCAAGTTCCAGTACATGCTACAGCTCTTCTTTTCTCTTTATTTCCCATGATTTTACTTTTTTTTTTTTTTTTAAACATTATTTTTTTTAATCCCAATTCTCTTGCCCAATTTGGAATCTCTGCAGCACATGGCTTATGCAGGAGAAACATCATATGGAAATTTATCAAAAGCCTCTTGAAAAATCCATTAGATTATGTCATATGTACACTTCTATTATCACCCTTGTCTGAGACCTGCTCAAAAGAACTCAAGGAGATTTGTTAAGCAGGATTGTCTCTTACTAAACCCACACTAGTTATCACCCATTACAGTAAATTAATGTTGTATGACATGCCAGCAACGACAAGCTGATGAGCCCCCAGTCTCTTCTAGGAGGTGACTGCACTGCTAACATCAAGGGATTGTATTGTAATGTCAAAGGATTTAAGCATTTTGTGCAACCACCTCTGTCGTGGTAGGCCTAGGCAAGCCAAATTGGGTTTGTACCTTTCCTGGCTTGCCCAGACATGTTTTCTGCTTTCCTCCTGCTGTTTTGGGGGGGAGCAACGGCGGGGGG
>VWYK01107749.1:32006-42829 GCA_013399775.1 Semnornis frantzii
CCTTCCCCAGAAGCCCAGGGGAGACTCTAAAGCCGCTGACGGCTACCGACAGTAACCCCGCCTTGGGTACTGTCAGATAATAATTTTGTGGGTAAAAACCAAAGCCTCTTATAATTATTAATTGCCTTCTGCCCAAAGCAGAAAGCTGCTCCTTTATGTCCTATGCTTACCTAGTGAGCAAGCGGTATACTGACCGCAAACTCTTCTCTTCCAGTTCATATCGAGTTTAATTAATGTTATATATGTATAAATATTTCCAGATCCTGTTATAACCTGTACATAGTTTCCATAAAGTTGCAAGAACCTGTTAATATTATTATTAAATGGTGATGGGGGTGATGCGAGTTCTGAATATTTAATATTAATAAACTGTTAATATTTTTATATATTGTCTCGCATTAATTAATTTACCCCATCCCTTTACAACCTCCCTCACATCTTTGACCTAGGACCACAGTTTTTTAGCTGTTACTACCAGGCTTGTGCCCTACTCATCAAGGACAAGCCATCAGCTGTGCTTAAGAAGGCTGGTCCTGAAGGCTGCTGAACACCTTTAGTCAATTGTAACCCAGGTGCTGCCAAGGAGTTTGGTTTAAATGGAAAAATCCCACACAACTGCCCAGAGATTTTACAGCAGTCACTGTAAAAGCCATCACAACATCTGTTTTCAGCCCATAGTGATGATGTTTACTACAAAAATGACAGAATGATAAGGGTTGTAGATCACAAGATATTTAAAAAATAAAAGGTATGTAAACAATTATAAATACACAAACACATCTCAATACAAAGCCTGGAGGAAGATCACGACGGTCTATAAAGATTTCCAACTATGGTAAACCTAACAATGCTCAGCATACATTGGGCAGTCCAGGAGTTAATGCAGTTGATGTTGATACCTATTAGGTATAGTTAAAGAATGATCAGTCACATCAAATCACAGAATGGTTTAGAAGAAACCTCAAAGATTATCTATTTCCAACCCCTTGCCATAGGCAGGGACACCTCCCATTAGAACAGGTCACTCAAGGCCTCGTCTAACCTAGCCTTAAACACCTCCAGGGAAGGAGCATAGCATCCACAGCCTTCCTGGGCATTGATGGTGGATGTTGTCTATTATGCTTATAAAGCTGAGTATTTTTCACTTCAATCATGGTAGCCAATGGAATCCAGGAGGAATCCAGGATTTCAGGAGGTAGTTCCTCCTGGAATCAAAGGAGCCATCCAAAGCTCTTTGGGTTAAGTAGTGAATCTTGGAGAGATACACCATGAAGAACAGAAGAATTTTCAGCAGCTGTTGGGAACCCAAACCACAGCCTGTCTTCCCTCCTCCTAACACTCCCCCACCATCATTATTATAAGTAAATGCTGTAACATGTATTGTCCACAATTGTCTTTACCTTTAATAAAATTAAGTAATGACATTAAATTACATCTCCTAAAGAAAGGATGGCAGCTCGAAGCTACCCACACTTCTCTAATGTCATTCCCTCCCTACCCTGGAGTAATTTAGGATAATGAACAATGCCATCTTTCACTAGGCTGCTTTCCAGCATTCCCTGTGCTGTGAGTTCCCTTTCATAAGATTACGATTGATTTTCAAAGAGAGAGCAGCAGATCTATTGAAACAAGGTAAAACAAAGAGCAACAGAGGAGCTGTGGGAGTAAACACCGAATTGATAAAGCAGTGCTTGACCTGTACCCGTAGCATTTACTCACACTCCCCTGCATTTCATTTAGCTTCCCTTTCAATAGTTGCATTTGAAGCCCTTAATTTCCAGAGTGCCTTTTTAAAGCCCATTCACAAGGATTTCTATGGCTGATTGTTACACTCTCTGCTTCTCTCCTCAGATAAGGATTTGTTCTGAACCTCACATGTTCTTAAGTCCTTAAATTCTGTAGAGTCTTTTTTCTTCCCCTCCCATAAAAGACTCTGCTGGCAGAAGTCCCTCTCTCGTTCCTCTGGAGCTGGCCTGTCTGAAGTCATGTCTTGCTGATTGTGATTTTCAGGTTGCATCAGATTATATTAAAATGGGTTAATCCTAGAGTTTGCCTTTCATCTCATTCACTACCTGACAGCATATAAACACAGAGACAAATATCACTCTGGAGGGGAAAGGGACTGATGTGGGGGGACAAATGCTGAATTCTCACAATGACTTAACTTTCTGCAATAAATCTGGAGTCTGGGTGGTGAAGCCACGCACAGCAGAGTAAAACCAATTAGCTCACTGCAGCCACTCCTAGGGAGGTGTGGAATTGAGATGGATGAATACAAAGACAATTATTCAGGTTTCCTTCTAAAGGGAGTTCCTCCTCCCCCCCCCAATATTCTTACTTTTTTCAAGCCAGTTTTGCTAAAAAGCTGTGAAAACAGAGGCTTGTTCACCTGAATGTCTGCAGGAAAGATTTCTGTGCTGTCTCTGAGATTTGCTAATGATGTCACGACATTTGTTACAGGCAGGAGGAGTTTATGACAGGCTGAATTGCCTGGAGAAAGAGAGTATTTTATGACCTATAGCTAGGATTAACGTAGAAGAGCATCTCAGTCCTCTTATTAGACTCTGAATCCTTCCCCTGGCAGTGATGACTGCTGCAAAGTGCATCACCTCTTGAGTTCCCTTAGGTCAAGGGAGGCTGCGATGAGAGCGCATGGTGTGGGGTGTCCAATCTCCCACCACTTTCTGCTGCCAGGCCACTCCTCTCTGCAGCGAGCTCTGGCCATGATGTGATGTGCAGTTGGGAAAGCCTATACCAGGGCTGTGTTTGCCCACACAAGCTGTATGAGCAGGGACTCAGCCTGAACACCAACCCACAGCTCCTCCACCCTTAAGGGCATACTCCCACCCAAGTGCTGGTATGTCAGCCAGCTGTTTACCTTTTCCACATGATATTTAACAGAGACACTTGAATAGCAGGCAAATTAACAAACAACTGCAGTCTAGTTCCAGCAATCTGTATAAAATGGGGAAAAAAAGATGAAAATCTCCTAATAAATCATTAATTGTGATGTGCCTACCCAGCTGCAGTGCAGAAACAAGCAAATGCCATCCTAATTGATTGTTTCTTATTCCATCTTTATAGGCCTGCATTTTTGTTAGTGTGGGGGTTGAATAAGCCCAGAGGTGTAAAAAAACTCTAGATTGTATTCTGTGTATCTGCCAACTTGATATTTAGATCAATAACCTTTTTTTTCCCCACCCTTTCCCCCCCTACTCCTACCTCTGGTAATTTAGCTTTTCTTCCTAGCAGCCTAATTGCTGTTTTCTTAAGCCTTACTATCAATTCTCTGACCTTTAATTTCCAATATTGTTTGCTGCACAGATGACTGTACCAGGTCTGCACGTTATCCTACTCCCTCTACTCCATATGGGTCAGACTGGGCTATCAGTCTCTGTGACAGCCAAACAGTGACCTCCACATTCTTGCTCCACCATGGCAGAGACCCCAAGTCTGCTCAAATCCCCACAAAATCACCATATTTTGCTAAGCAGATTTTGAGATGGTCATTTCCTAACCACATTTTATTAAAGAACTCCTTGCTCTGGTGTGGTCTTGAATGATGATCAACCTCTGAGTACCAAAGCTCTTGCTTTTATTCTGAGGCATCCTGTGCTCTGCTCTGCATTAGACCACCCAGCAACCCCTTAGAATCATAGAATGGTTTAGGTTGGAAGGAATCTCAAAGGTCATCTAGCTCCAAACCCCCACCATAGGCAGGGACACCTCCCACTAGCACAGTCACTCAAGGCCTCATCCAACCTGGCCTTGAACACCCCCAGGGAGGGAGCAGCCACAACCGTTCTGGGCAACCTGTGCCAATGTCTCAGCACCCTCACTGGAAAGAACTTCTTCCTAACATCCAGCTTAAATCTCCCCTCTGCCAGTTTAAATCCATTCCTCCCTGTACTGTCATTGCAAGACCTTGTCAATAGTCCCTCCCCAGCCTTCCTGTAGCCCCCTTCAGATACTGGAAGGCTACTCTAAGGTCTCCTGGAAGCCTTCTCTTCTCAAGGCTGAAGAGCCCCAACTCTTGTAGCCTGTCCTCATAGAAGAGCTGCTGCAGCCCTCTGAGCACTTTTGTGACCTCCTCTGGACTGGCTCCAACAGTTCCATGTCCTTCTTGTGCTGGGAGCTCCAGAACTCTACATAGTACTCCAGGTGGGGGTCTCACGAGAGCAAAGGGGCAGAATCACCCTTCCTAAAACTCTTTGCTGTTGGCTTTTCAGGCTCATGCCCACAACATCCCCTCCACTACAGCATCCATGCTTCAACTTCATATCCCCTTATATCTACTTCACAGTCCATTCATGTATGCAGATACATACTTCAGACTAGTTATGAGCCACGTGGCAAACGCTTCCCAAGACATTATCTATAAAGCCCAGTGTGCTCTTGCCAGCTCACAGTCTTGGTCTGCTGGTACAAGGCCCAGCTGTCATGGTGCTTGTTCAGAAAATGAATTGCTGGGGCTGCAGGCACCAAGTTGCTGTGGCTGGGAAGGAGTAAGCCTGGCCCAGCTGAGCAGAGGGAAGTGCAAGATAATTAGCTCACAAGTTTAAAAGGATTCTTTGGAAGTTCTGCCTCCGTCTTCAGTGGTTTGTGTTATTAAAATCCCTCACCTGCCTGCAAAGGAGCTCTTACAGCTCTACACATGGTGTAGTGGAGCCAGACCTATCTGCTTGTTGACTGAGAGTCTATACAAGGAACAATGAGTGATGTTCAGCATGGTCTCAGCACGCTGGTTTAATGCTGCTGGATGAGTTTGAAAAACAAAAGAATTCCCTAAATTTTTCCACTTCTGAAGCTAATCTCACAATCAGGTGCAGGCAACCTCCATCTGCAGCAAAGAGCAGCCACTGGCTTTATGCTTTGTCTTTACTGGAGTTATTTGTTCAAAATTGCAAGTAAGGGCTAGTTTTGGATTAAATTACAACATTTACTCTTTGAATATGAAGACAAAGCAGGAACAGAGGAGAAGAAAGCTATGCTCTTTCTTTCAGAAGCAGCAGAAGAAAAGCCTCCCAGACTCTCTGAATAAGGAATGTGCAGGTCTCGTTTTCACCTTGGTTCAAAGTCTCTTACTTTCCAAGAGTTCAGAGACAAGAACACGTAATAGCAAAAGGATATTAAAAGAGAAAAGGAGTTTGCATGTCTGACAATGAGCACTAATTTTTTTTTCATTATCAGATGTTGCATTCTGATGACAGCCTGAAAAGATGCCAAAGAAATGATGACACATGACACTCTCCTGCTGCAAGATAACCATTTGCAGATAAATATATCTTATGAAATGAGGTTCGAAGTTTGCATAGAAATTTAGACATTTTATAAAATTGCATTATGCCACAAAGGAGCTTTTTACAACAGCCATATGAAAGGTTTAAAAAGAGATTAAAATTATGTCCTTGGAAAGGCACACAGCCTTGTCAAGTAAAAAAAACCAAAAACCTGCATTAACCCCATGTAGGAAAGTTGTACTTTATCTGTATTTCAAAGGGTGTAAAGAACCACTTTAATCAACCTACTTGACTTTGGGGACTTGCACGTCTCACTGAAACTCGTGAAATCTGGCGTAGTGTGGTTTCCAGAACACAAAAGCCTTTAATCTGTAACCCAGCACTCTTGTACATTCAAATCCTGATACTATCTCCTTGTTAGGAACTAAAATTGTGTATTTATCCAAAATGGGATCTCATCTCGTCTAAATGATGTAGCCTTTGCAACAGTGACCTTTAACAATGGTTATACTCAACAATAAAAGATTTTGTCAGGAGCCAGTGGAAACAGTATATGTTAAAATTCTGATCTGATAGCACAGCCTTTTATTTTCCAGTTTTAGACAAGAATCCTTTGAACATTTCATTTGCTCTCTTGTCTAACACACCTTTGTTTCATGCCTACAGAATTAACAGCAGGAAAAGGTACCTGATACCTTTCTGCAGACTATTTGATTGTCAGCTGTAATTAGCAATGCTATCTTTTAAATGGAGGCATAGATTTTTAAACAGCTGGAACCACCTACAAAGCATCATTCTTTAAAAAAAAAAAAATATATATATATATATATATACACATACATTTATATAATAAACCATTTTTGCATAGACACATCATTGCTTTACAATTGTTGACAGCCCTATGCTTTCCTTCAGCTGTAAGATGTAAAGGCTAAGTGACATGTCCATGTCTCCCAGGGTAGATACAGAACTGAGGCTGGAGCTGTGTCCTGCCCTCCATTGCCTGTGTTTGGGCAGGATCCTGAGGACATCACTAATTCATGTGTTACTTGATAAATCCATTAGGTCAGCCTGGATTAGTCTATTGATTTTCCCAGTGTGTTGCCATGTAGCCCTGTGACCCTTGCTGAGCTACCAAGATGGAAAAGCTCCCAGATGGGAAGGCTGGCAGAGAACTGTGTGCTGGGGATGAGCTGGATTACAAGCACAGATACCAGAGCATGGCTCTTCCCCAGGTTCCAAACTGTGTGGCTTGCCATTGAGACACATGAGCAGGTTTGTACAGCTGGAGAAAAACAGGCCAGAAGAATAACTTGTGGTGAAGCATCACCATCTCAAGGCCAACAGCAGTTTGGTCGATAAGCCAATCTGATGACCTTGAACTACTGAAGCGGTGCTGGTGTCCCATGCCTCACCCAGCATAGATGGAGTAAAGCTTTCCATTGGCAGACTGTGCTGCTTACCCTCTCCAGAAACCCCCATCTTCCTTAAATTAGGGTGAAATTCATTCATCCATTGAAACATCACACCACAGATCTCCTTCTTTTTCTGCAAAGCAGCCAGAACAGGCTCACAGTATGTTAGAGGTTGGAAAGGACTTGAAGAGATCATTGAGTCCAACCCCCCTGCCAGAGCAGGACCAGACAATCTAGCTCAGGTCACACAGGAACACAACCAGATGGATCTCGAAAGACTCCAGAGAAGGAGACGCCACAGTGTCTCTGGAGAGCCTGTTCTAGAGCTCTGTGACTCTTACAGTAAAGGAGTTCCCCCTCCTGTGCTGCAGCTTCCATCCATTGCTCCTTGTCCTATCCCAGGGAGCAATTGAGCAGAGACCCTGTCCCCCTTCTCTGTGACCCTCAGCCCTCAAATATTTATAAACGTTTATTAAATCCTCTCTCAGTCTTCTCCAGATTAAGCAGCCCCAGGTCCCTCAGCCTCTCATCAGGCAGTGCTCCAGTCCCCTCATCATCCTCACAGTCCTCCGCTGGCCTCGCTCCAGCAGATCCCTGTCCCTCTTCAACTGGGGAGCCCAAAACTGAACACAGTACTCAAGATAAGGTCTCCCTAGGGCAGAGTAGAGAGGGAGGAGAACCTCCCTCGATCTGCTGGATACACTCGTCCTAATACACCCCAGGATCCCATTGTTCCTCTATGCCACCAGGGCACATTGTTGTTGCGCCACGGATGTTCTCCACCAGTACTCCCCCAGGTCCCTCTCCACAGGGCTGCTCTCCAGCAGATCACCTCTCAACCTGTACTGGTGCAGTTTATTATTCCTCCTCAGGTGCAGGACTGTGCTGTTGTGACCAAAACTTCCCTGACACACAGGCAAACCAGACTGACAAAAACTGTGTGACAGAGTTCAGCTCCTCAGTGAGCCAAAGCACTCCACAGGTCTGACACATTCCACCAAGAAACAGAGTTAGGAGAGGATGTTTCAATTCAGGCACCTGTAATAAAGTTTCATAAAGAAGGGCCTTAAGCTGATAAATCTGGTTTAGGATTTTCTTATTAACTGCCCACTCCTCATAATGAGTTTTTAATTTAATTTTTTTCCCAGATTTTAAGGCACATAAAAGCCACTCATGTGCCTTTGGGATCTGAGGACGGATATTGGGAGAGGGAGAATTTTTAAGAGTACTGAAACAGAATTTTTTATGTATACTATAATCCTGGTATTGAGATTTTTAACAGGTTTCCTGCACAGCTCAGCCTGTCTGCTTGCTGACTCCAGCTCAAACCTCCTCTGCACTGCAGTTGAAATCTCTCTTGTTTCCAGATTAGTCTCAGAATTAGCACATATAAGATTTTTTTTTAAGGACTGGAGTGGAACACCACAATGAAATATTGGAAAACCCACAGGGTCTGGTCAGAAACAGAGTTCCTGACTGGACAGATGATCCTTGTTGGAGAAAGGCAGTGAAGTATATGTCTTATTTTAAAAGTGCTGCTGTTGTGGTTTAAAGATGTGATTTTCTGAGCTGGTGCCGCCATGGCCCATTTTTTATGTCCTTACTGCTGCTCAAAGTGTTAATGGCACTGCCTGTCAGTGGGGTGAGAGCCTGCACTGACAGATCTGTGTGTAAGCACCCAGCTCCCCTGAGCTGTGGGAAGTGAATCAGGAGTAAGAGACCTGTCTCCATGGTGCAGGAGTTGCTGAAGGGCACTTCCAGTCTGCAGACTAAGCCAGATGGCTCAGCTGCAGCCCTGCCTCGAAGTAGAGGAAACCTACCCTTTTGAGCTCACCTTCAGACAGAGTCCCTTAGGTCACAGACTTACAGGATGGTTTGGGTTAGAAGTGACCTTTAAAAGTCATCTAGATTAACCCCCTGCAATGACCCGGGTCATCTTCAACTAGATTAAAATCTTGCATTACAGAAACATGCATGGATGCATGGCCACCTGCCTGCAGTACTGCAGAGCACAGAACGAAGACTATGTTAAATGCTCTGTGCTTCAGACTTGTCATGAGAAAGGGGCTCCTTGCTGAAATTTGCTCACAAGAAAGCCTGAGTGCATGCAGCAGAGAAACACAGTGAGAAACGGAAGGGTATTGGGTCAGAGCAAAGAAGGAGCCACTATATCCTTGTAAATTTAGAAGGAAAACATCATTTCTCTTGTTATTTTTTGGCAATGAAGACATGATATTGCACAAAGCCAAACTGCTTTAAAATCTGCCATGCTCAAAAAACCTATGTGAGATCTTTTAGCCATCCTTGTTCTAAGTCTGCTTGTTCTGACCCCTTCTACAATTGGAAAGCACTAAGACATCCTGAACAGTTAGAAATATTTGATAAAACTCACAGAACTACCAAAGCCTTTGCTAAATCTCTTCCCCACCCCACCCCAGCATGTCACTAAAGATTTCCTAAGTGAAATGTGCTTAAGGAAATTCCAGATATATATCCTCTTAAAAATGACATCCCTTGGAAGCAACTGTTTTTAAGGCAACAGAATATTGAAGAATTAGAAAGTTGCCGACCCAAGGAAGTTAGCCAACTTCCAAAGGGGATTTATCTCAGTGCCTTGCATTCTGTAACTCCCATTATTGCATTTGAATTTCTCAGCCTCCCATCACTGCCTGAGATGCTGTGTACTTTTAAGATAATGAAGTAATTCACTACAAATGGGTATTTGCCTGGGACATGTGGCAGACATGAAGATACACCTATCAGGGCTGTGTGTACCTAGGGACCTCCTGGATGATACTGTCTACATTCAAATAACTGAATAGGGCCCCCCCAAGGCCAGGTCTGGGCTTAGGGGGAGAATGAGGATATTTAATACATATCCAAAAGCAGAAAGAGGTGCACAACCTAACATGAATATTTGAGAGAAATGCTACAGGTGGAGAAATGTTTGACAAGCAAGAGTGGTGTGAGTCAATATGTGAGATCTGGGAGCAGTGATCTCCCATTTCTCCTTGAAATTTTAGCTTGACTGACACACCAGAGATTATGGAAATGGTGTCTAATCCACACACTTGTATCAGGTGATGGAGACCACAGTGATTTCCATCACAGCACATCACAGAACAGGAAGGGTACTTCTCTGCAGCTGTTTCCTTTGACTACACCTAGCTGTGTCACACCTTGCTGCACACACGTGGTTCACACATCTGGTATCTCTTTCTCACTGGACAATTCCTCCACAGAATTATGGAAGGCATGCTTTGGAGATGTGGTCTACAGCTTCTCCCTCCAGACCTCAAACAGACTAAACAGAGTAGGAGAAGCAGGAGAGAAGTCTGCTAAAAGAGATATGACACCAGGAGACACTGAAGTGCCAGATGTTGCAAATGGGACGGCTGATGACAAATGGGTTATGGCAAGCGATAGCTGATAGGTGCTGTCATACTTCATGGGTTGGGGGTGGCCTTGCCAGCGTGCAGATATCATCTGTGTTTTGACAATACTAAGTTGACTGCATAAAGCAGCAAAACAGCAGGCCAGAAAATCCAATGTCAAAACAAATTAGCAGGTCTCGGTCCGAAGCTGCTGATGGATACGTACGTGCTGCTCGGCCCCAGCACAGACAGCTACCTACAGGCGCTGTGAGGAAAGGAGAGCATTGTGCTGCACCTTACAGGTGGGCATATACATGTGTGAGGGACATGGGCACAGAAGTTGTGCTGCTGCTCCTAGATTACAATTCCATGCTGAGAAGCAGGACACCAGCAGCATCCTGGGCTGCACCTCCTGTGCGGTGCTGTAGCTGTAATTGGCTGGGATTGTGCTCTCCAGCAACGAGAGAGGAGGTTGTATTACTCTTGATTTTACACCAAGCAGTACATGTGTCCAATCTGAGAGAGACCAAGAGAGCATTTTTTATATTCCCTTCTTTTTCTTTTTCCTTTTTATTTTATTTTTTTTTTTTTTTGTGACAGAAAATTGAAATCTGTAATGAAAGTATTGTTCCCATTTTTTAAATCACTGGTCTTTGGCAATTTTAAACTCCAAGCTCTGAAAAATCCATTACTACTAACCTCCGCCAAGGGTGTTCCTGAAACCAAAATTACTTAATCAACTCAATTTAGCTTCTTGTGTAGACCTAATTCAGAAAAACTTTATCTTCTTGAAT
>VWYK01107749.1:45723-70140 GCA_013399775.1 Semnornis frantzii
GTCCTACTCACATCACATCAGCTCACATCAGCTGTTTCTGCAGCTCTGGATAGTGTTGCTCTTATGTTGGTTGATGCACAGCTATATTTTGTCCTTTAACAGCATTAATGTGAGAACAAATGCACACAGAACAAGGAATAAAAATTTGGCTTATGCTTGTTTGCTTTTCTGGAAATTTGGCAAGTTCACAGAGCAGGAGGGCTCAGAGAGTGCTATGCCATGGCTGTCAAAAAGGCAAATTTGATCCTAGCAAATATTACTGCTCTTGCACAAGACACTGGAAAAATCTCCTCTGCATTACTATACACAAATTGGGTCAGAAGAAAGAAATCCGGGCAGTTAGCGAGATAACCAGGGGAATGGAATGCTGTCACCTAAAAAGGGGTTGGAGAGAGCTTGGCTTGTTTGGCTTCAAAAATGATGTGCACTGGAGTATCAGAGTGGAGATGGAAGAGAAAATGGGAAGAAAACATCAAAGCAAGAGAAGGAAGAAATATTTATGGGAAAGGACAATGCTAGAATGGCAGTGATATGCTGAGAGCCTGCTTCACTTTCAGCTTTCAAAGCACTGCTCAGAGTTGGGCTCATTAGCATTTCCCAGAGTGTTCCAAGGAACCAGAATGCCTGCACAAAGGTCAGATATTTTGGCAGTGCAGTGCCAAACCCCAAAAGTTCTTTTTAACTTGGGTCTCTCCTCATGTCATTTTGCTCATGAAGTGTTGAACTCTTCACTGCAGACTTGGCTGTTGACTGATTCTGTTCAGCATCAGCCAGGTAACTAACTCAGCATTACTGCAGCAGCCAGAGATGAGTCTGACATGGCACTATTAATTAAAAAGCCCAGTTAAAAACTGGCAAGAATTGCTTTTTCCAATGTACTTGCAACGAGTATTTGCTTCTCCACTGATCAGCCAAATCCACTTTGTAACTATATTAACCTTACCCAGCACCACATGCCTTCTGCTAGATGAGCATCTCTGCATGCAGTTATCCTGTACCAGCCACTCTGCTCAGAGTTCACAGCCAGCATTTGGCCAGATTGCCTTTCCCACAGCTGCTCGGGTGCTGTGAGCGGGGAAGCATCTACCCATGCCTGATAGTCCAGTCCTAAGCCTTTAGAGCTGGTCCTAATGGGAGTCAGTGCCCAGATTAGCCAGAGAAGCAGTGCAGCAGGGAAGGGGATGTGGTCCTACAGCTGCCTCTTTAAAACATGCTCCACTGGATTCAGTCTCAGAAGAGGAGATTCTCAAAGCAGTGCCAAAGGGCAAATTTTAAAGTAGCTTTAAATAAGACCTCCTAAGGCTCAGGAGCTTAAAGAACTTGAATAGCCCAGTTTCTTTTTCTCCTTTCTTTCATTTCTTTATTTCTTTATTTTTTTTCTCCCCCCTTTTTTAAAGGAGAAGTTGATTGCCAGGCAGGTTTTCCTAAGAATCCACCAGCTCAACTAATCATGAGCACTTTGGCCCTGTGAAATAATATTTCCCTTACACGGGCTACTATAAAAACAAGTTCTGCACAGTAGGCAAATTTAAAATAACTTTTAATTAACATTTAAGACACAGAAGACTGATCATGCAAATTCATCTGCGTCTCCTCTCTGAGCCTGATTGTTCCTGATTGAATACGATAAAAATAGACTTCGTATGAGTCAAGTGTAGGCATGGATTTCTTTAACTTCTCCTCCCCTCTGATTATGCATTTCCTTAGATAAAGTGGAAACCCTTGGAAGGCTATTAACAGTATCATGGGTCAGACTGGAAAGGGCATCCCGCCTGATAGGAGTTAAAGATTTCACTGGAGTTAAAGGCATCCCTTCTGTGAGCAAAAGAGATGCCTGCACCTTGCATAAAATATCACCTTAGACTATCCAGCATTGTTCTGTCTTGGTTGCCTTTTAATCTCTGAAAAAACAACACTAATTTGAGAGCACCTCCCCTGTATCTGAGGTGAGCACCTGGCCAGAGGCTCTGTTACAGATCTCCATTAGTATGGGGAAAACACAACTCGCCTGCGCACGAGAGATAAATATTTGAAGGGAGGCTGAGGAATTCCCACATAATTAAGACATGTCAGAGGACATGACCCTGTTATGAGCAGCAAGGACCCTGGATAACAGAGGGCACACTGATACCAGTACTTTTATCTTGTAACAGTAATGGAGCTGCTTTCCCAGTAAAACTTCCTACATAGCCCAGTTAAAACGTCACTGCTTTCCACCAGCTGACGACTTGCCAGATGCAAACCCTATCAAAAATGCCACAAAAATGAACTATCACAGAAAATCAGTCCCTAAGGACTGTGCAAAATTTGGGCATGGGGAATTAAACCCTCTTCCAAAGCATCTGACCCAGTGCTGTGGGCACAGGCTGGCTGGGCACGCTGTGAGGACAGCATTACCTCTGCTCGCCCAGAATCCAAACCACTGCTCTTCAGCAGAGGGAAGAATTGGCTCTCTCCACTTATTTTTGCAAGCAACAATGTCAGATGAAGAACACAACACAAAGAGCAGTCTGAAGCTCCTCAGCTAGCCAGAAGAGTGTTTCCTGGGTCACGGTCCTGCACTAAGTCATTACAATGGCCCAAAATAGCTGTCTGTGATGTTTATGGCATTTTGCAGGATGCTCCACTCTTCTGGTGCAGATCTGATTGCTTCCCACGCTGGGGTTGTCTCTCCTGAGACATTTCCTCACTGTTAGTTGCTCTCTGATGCTTCTCAGCATGGCCAGATATCATCACAGATTGAGCAAACATTCACCATCAGGAAACCCAGAGCTGGACAGGACTAGAGGAGGTCACCTTGTCTTTCATGTGCCCCAGCACCACAGTTTGATGCATGCAGTCTTGGTCACAACAACCAGGGCTGGTCATGATTCTTGCTGATGGAGACTAGACACATTTTTGTCTAGAGACTGTGACTGGGTTTAAACTGGTAGAGGGGGAGAGTTTAACTAGATGCTAGGAAGAAGTTCTTTCCAGTGAGGGTGGTGAGACACTGGCACAGGTTGCTCAGAGAGGCTGTGGGTGCTCTCTCCCTGGAGGTGTTCAAGGCCAGGTTGGATGAGGCCTTGAGTGACCTGTACTAGCAGGAGGTGTCCCTGCCTATGGTGGGGGGTTGGAACTGGATGATCTTTGAGGTCCCTTCCAAACTTACCATTCTATGATTTCCCATCCTCTCCATCTAATTTCAGAATCCTGTGTAAGAAGGTGGGGCTGCTTCTTCTGTAGGATCTTCCCATGACTTTTCTAGAATCACAGAACGGTTTGGGTTGGAAGGGACCTTTAAGGTCATCTAGGCCAAACCCTGCGATAGTTATGTACTAAAGGGTGTGAAACCAGCACTGATCCCCTTTCATGCATGCAAGTGAAAACTTTGGAGTTTTATCAGAGGATCTTCAGTTTGTGCATTTAAGGCTCTTCCATGTGGTTTTTATTGCTCTTTTCCACTTCTCATCCAGCACCACATTTTGATCGCAGCCCATCTGCTGTTTGGATGGCCATTAACCACCGTACCTCCTCAGGTCATCTGCTCCTCTGGATGTGTGATTTTGGCTCCTGTACTCATGTGCCTGAACTTTCCCATGCTCCATGCACGCAGCCTCCTCGCCCCCCCACACGGCGCACACAGCCATGGACGTGACCTGACTTCCTTGCCCATCGCAGTGGCTGTTTTCTTCTCTCCTGTCTTGTTGTTAAATTTTACACAGTAACATTAATTCCTGCAGCTGAATACATGAGCTGTGACACCAGCATGGTGCAGTGTCCTCCTGAGCTACATTCTTATCCAGAAACGATTAAGTCTAAAACCACCCTGGCTGAATGACAGGTAATTTAGGAGCACTATAGGGTGGGCCTTTGTACGTGTCTGTGCTGAACACAGTTGCTTGAGTTCCTTTTGCCTGGCAGCTCTCCAAGAGCAAACCACAATTTCAGTTATTCAGCTGATTCTGTTTTTACAACAGCATCTCAACACAGAAGTATTTAAAATAAAAATATACTGTACCTCTCCAAACAGTCCCCAGGCTTAAAAGAGACCCTGGGCATTCTTACCCTCTGAGGAGCTGTAGCTTTCTTGGAAAGAGATTTCTGCTATTTTTTTTAAAGAGGTGTTAAAATGTAGATTACAGTATTTGAGGACAGCAAGGAGCTTCAGCTCAGGTTTAAAGAGAATGATCAGCCTGATGCTGTTCTCTCTGTCAGTCAGGGAAAAACCATGTTATACTTTCACGCTCACATGAAATTTATTCTGGCTATACTCAGGAGTACATAAAAGATATTTGTTTCCATAGAATCAGAAAATATTATTGTAAAACACCTTTGGTTTTCAAATCTTTGTGAAGTCCCATGTGCTACTGTGCAAAGCCCTTTGGCCCTTGTGAAACTCTCCTCTTCAGTGATTGAAATTAAAGAAATAATGGTAACACATCAGCCCTGCTCAGAGGAAGAGTAGCATTTTCTAATCCATTTAACACAATCCTGTGGGTAATTCTCTTGAATGTTTTTATTCCTTCTAGGTCTAACACACATTAACTAGACATTAAATACTCAGAATTCACCTGTAAGCAAATTTCCATTATCCTACCTTCCATCAGAGACAGCTTTGGAAAGACATTAAGGTTCAACACATCTGGAGAGATGCTGCCCCCCAGAAGGCATTGATGGGTGTGTGAGACAAATCCTGACACGTCTCATCCAAAACCTCACCTCCTATCTTCCATTGGGAGACAAGGACCAGGCACCCCGGGTCAGCTGGAACAAGCTGTGCTTGAACGTCATGGCCACTAGATGTCATTCCTTTTTCACTCCAGTGTAGGTTAAACCTGGCAGGATCGGGTCCCACCCTGCAAGCACCAGCGATGCTGATGGGACAGGCATACAGCTGTGCTGAAAATCCTCATGGCCCGACAGATGCAACTCTCTGTTAGAGTGCTTGCTATAGAATTTTCCAGAGAGAACAATCCTCTGCTGGCAGGAGGAAGGACCACACAGCTCAACACTCATGTCAGATTCTTATGGTTCTTCCCAACTGTATGTGTGGTACTTAAAGAGATATTTGATGAGAACTTTATAATACAAATCTTGGTGTGTTCAAGATGACAGATAGGAAGCACACACACTGCTGGTAAATCCACTCTCTGCTCACTAGAACACCAGTGCTTCAGACTGACACCCAGATGTGTTGGGGGCCCACTCTGCTCTGATTCAGAGGGAATTTTTGTGAGAATCTAGAGCCCATTCACATTGCCAGAAAATACTGGGACCTGCTCAGGAGCTGAGGAGGTCACTTCCATGAGCCTCATCTCCATGGAGGTGTGCAGGAAGGACCCAGACTCCACAGCTGATATGGAGCCAGTCTGTGTCCACGGTGGCATAAATTTGGCTCTGCATAACCTCCCTGAGTTCTGCTAATTATTTGTAGTTTGTAAGGGTAAGACTAAGGGTACTGTGTGAACAAATACTGGCAAAACCTTTAAGACAGAATGAAAACTCATAATAATCTAAATAATTGTGTTGGTTTGAGGCTAATTGGAATATTTTAATAAAAAAATATTATAAGTTGTGAAAAGAAAACAAATGGTGAAGTCTGCTTCACTCATAGGCTTGCTGAGATGTATAAAAACAAGGACACAAATACAGATAAGGGAGAGAGTCTCTCTCTGGGAGCTTCTGTGTCTGCTGGCCTTCTGCTGTGTAACCCAACTAATCACTCTGCTTCTAAGCCCCTTTGCCCATCCTCCAAACTCACCTTGCATGTAAGGCAGACCCTGGGGTAAGGTAGAGGGGTGGAAAGAAGGTGGAAGGGTGGTTGGGAGCCCCTCCTGGGGACTCTGATTTCTGGGAGGGGGATTGTGTTTCTGTATTACCTTTAACTTGTATATTTCTGTAAATATTCCTGTATATTGTGTATATATCTGCTTGTGTATTGTGCTAAGCTTTAAACAGAGCTTCAGTCCTTAACTTCCAACTGGCTGAGTCTAGTCTGGGTGATTTTCATAGAGTGGGGGAATGGGGAACTCCCAAATCATCACAATAACAAAAACGTTCCTGAAAGGATGTTCAGTGACTTGAGCACAACACAGTTAGACCTTCTGCGTTGTTCAAGATTTGGTATTGGTTTAAGACACATCATTTACTGCTCCTTCTTCACCCTCACATGAATACAGAAGGTGGCTACTTAATGATTCTTCATTTACCATCACACAGGTTGTAGTGCTCTGTGGTTTCTATATAATTTGGACCATAGAATGGCTTAGACTGGAAGGGACCTTAAAGATCATCTAGCTCCAACCTCCCAGTCATGGGCAGGAACACCTTCCACTAGACCAGATTGCTCAAGGCCCCATATAACCAATCTTGCACACTTGGGTACATCCACAATTTCCTTGGACAACCTTTTCCATTGTCTCAATGCTGTAAAGAATTTCTTCCTAATACCCACTCTGAATCTCCCCTCTTCCAGCTTCCAGCAAGGATGTTCCAAGTCTACAAATTACAAAGGAAACCAGACCACATAAGTTCACCTTCCAACTTCTCACTGGCTCTAAAAAACTGTCATTTAAAATCTCTTAACTTTTTCCCCCCTCGTCCTCCAGTAACAGGAACATGGAGCACACGAGAACAGAATAGAGAAATACTGTACTAATAAAAGAAAGCTCTTTAACTGATTGAAACCAGATGTGCTGAAGAATGCCTGCACAGTTACTGCTGGCACACACAAATACATCTGTTAGAGTTATCAGTGAAATACAAATTTTAGTGGATACCTGTTACCATTTAGAGTATTTACTGCTTCCTTGAAATCATATCCGAGCTATGAAACCTGAAGTATCTCTGACTGCTCAGGATTTCACTCATAAGCAACAACTACTCCGATATGTCTACAGCCAATTACTGTGAAACAACTGTATCCTCTTTGGTGCAATCAGACATAGGCTCTTTGCCACATTATTTCAGCTCCTTTAGCACCTCAGCAAAATTGGTCACCAAATCGTTTTGCTAGTCCATGAATCTTTCTGCTTCCCCCACCCCCCCACTTTCTCCCCTCAAAAAAATCTTTGTTCCATGATTATCTATCAAGTTCCTCCTACCTGCCAAACCAGCTGAGAGAGACAATGGCTATCAACATCCATGAATTACAAACACATTGTATGCCCATGCATCAGCCTGCTGAGGCACAGATACTCACAGTGCTGGTAGTGAATTCAGGTGGGTTGTCGTTCACATCTGTCACCATAATGATCGCTGTTGCCGTGTTTGAGAGACCATAGTTAAGATTTCCTTCCATATCTGTGGCTTGAACAATGACTATATACTGTTGAACTTTCTGGAAAACAAACAAACAGACAAAACCAGAAATAAACAACAGAAAATGGATAGAGGAGAAACAAAAATGCATCCTGTAAAGAGCCTTGGTTTATATGCTGTATCTGAGTGAGACTTTTAAGCAGACTAAGAAGTTTAGTAGTTTCAAAATGTTAGCAAAAAGACAGAAACAAATTTTCTGTCACAGTTTTGATGGGATTTTTGCATTGAGTGGTGGACATCACCTGTTTTATGGGAAAATAAAACCAAAATTCCTTGGTTGAAACAGACATTTTTGATAATTTTAAAGCTTTTTCAGCAACATTAGTTTCTGTCTTCTGAAAAGCAGTAAAATTTTTGCTAATGTGTTTTCATTGAAAACATCACCAAGAACATTATACCCCCCAAAATGACAGTAACACTGCCTGGCAGCCCTCCAGCTCATTCTGCTCACACAGATGTCTGTAAAGCATTCTGATACTTAAAATACTCTCTGTGTGTCAATCCTTAACATAATATTGGTAAATAAGGAGAACTGAAGTCCAGTATGAATAAAATAAATTCAGTGCAATAAATGGAAGTTCAGGGGAAATGATTTAAACTCCTGAGCACCCCAAACAGCATGGTTGCAGCTCAGACAGCCAACGGAGTCCTGGGTTGCAGCAAGAGCAGCGTGAAGGGAGGTGATTCTGCCCCTTTGCTCTGCTCTCCTCAGACCCCATCTGGAGTCCTGTGTGCAGTTCTGGAGCCCCCAGCACAGGAAGGACATGGAACTGTTGGAGCAGGTCTAGAGGAGGCCACCAAGATGCTCAGAGGGCTGCAACAGCTCTGCTATGAGGACAGGCTACAAGAGTTGGGGCTCTTCAGCCTTGAGAAGAGAAGGTTTCCAGGAGCCCTTAGAGTAGCCTTCCAGTATCTGAACGGGGACTACAGGAAGGCTGAGGAGGGACTATTGACAAGGGCTTGTGATGACAGGACAAGGGGCAATGGGTTTGAAGTGGCAGAGGGCAGATTTAGACTGTATGTTAGGAGGAAGTTCTTTACAATGAGGGTGGTGAGACACTGGCACAGGNCTGCCAGAGCAGGATCACCTAGACCAGATCACACAGGAACATGTCCAGGCGGGTTTTGAATATCTCCAGACAGGGAGACTCCACAACCCCCCTGGGCAGCCTATTCAAGTGTTCTGTCACCCTCTCAGTGAAAAAAATTCCTCCTCGTGTTTACATGAAACTTCCTGTGCCAGCCATAAAAAATCCTATGCCAGCCAGCCATAAAAACCACATATTAAAAGTTCTAAAAGATGCTGCATGTCACTGCAACTGGAAAATAAACCTGAATAAAATAAGAGAGGGTGTCTGATCTTGCATGTGTGTACATCTCCCTGGGATGTCTCTGTACTCAGGAACATCTGCCCGCAGTGAAAAAAGCCTCCTGATCTTTAGAACTAGCCTCAACAATAAATATTCATTTGGAGGTGCAGAATTTACTCTTGATGTCTACATGTGTTGTGCACAAGGGTACACAGAGCATTTGACAGGCAGCTAGGAAAGAAAAACTCTTCTCCTGAAATCTGGGCAAAGAGATGTGCTGAGGACCAGGGAGAGATTCAGCCCAAACTGGTGTGACTGAAGGCCTAAACATTTCACCCTGCTCTTTAAAGTTTAAAGTGTAATTCCAGACATGAGCTGGGGATTCAAGGACCAAATGGTTCCGACTGCACAGTGGAGAGCCCAGAGGGTGTGGAAACCAAACGGAGGCACAACGTCATGGAGGAAAAGCTTTGTGCAAAGCCAAGTGGACAGACTTCCCTGGGTGGAGAGACCTGCCACATGCTGGACTGCTCCAAACACAGCTCAGAGACCTGGGAGCTGCTCTGGTGTGTGCCTGTGTTACAAGCATGTGTAAGCCATCAACTGCCCTGCAGAATTGCAAAGGGCAAGAAATTGGGTCAGCTAGGTCTTGCTACTCCTTGCAAGTCCTGAAATACTCTAATTGGCTTAATTCCTTAGTTCTTCTGAGTCGTTAGAATAACTGACATCTGAATTTTAGCTTTATCTCGAGTCCAGGACTTTTCATTGGCAGATACTAACTTGCTAAATTGACAACACACAGAGGGACCCAGCAGCACCTTGCAACTGGAATGTATTAGGGAAATGCACTTTCATTATCTCATGCTACCTTGTATAATAAAACATGAGGGAGAAGCTATTGTCAGTCCCTGCTTTTTCTCATACAAAAAAAAAAAATGGCCATTCTTTATGTTTAAAGCACTGGGAAATTGTAAGGCTGTAATGTCTTTATTATTTATACTTCATATTTTTCTTCCTTTCTCTCTCTTACAGACAACTTGGGAGGCAGACAGAAGTCACTGGTCAAATATTTGAGAGTCAAATTAAGTTTAAATCACAGAAGGGGGAGCAGGTTACTTTTTAAAATAGCAGCAATTGTTAAAGGTCTTTTCCAACTGAAATGATGCAATGATTCTATGATTCTAACACTTGCAGTGAAAGAGTTGGTTGTGATTGTTCACCCTGAGGAAGGGAAGGCTTTGGGAAATCCTTATTGCAGCTTTTAACCACTTAAAGAGGGCTTCTAAGAAAGACAAATACACACCTTTTAGCAAAGTCTAGAGTGACAGGAGAAGGGACAGTGGTTTTAAACTGAAAGAGGGTAGATTTACATTAGGTATGAGGTAGAATTTTTGTTTTTTTGATGAGGATAGTGAGACACTGGAACAAGCTAAGTAGAGAAGTTGTGGATGCTTCTCACTGCAAGTTTTCAAGGTCAGGTTGGGCAGGGCTTTGAGCAAGCTGATTTAGTGAAAGGTGTTTCTGCCCACGGGAGGGAGGTTGGACTTACAACACGAAGAGTTCTCTGATTCAATCGGATTCCACATAAATTAGAAAAAACAATTTGGAGGCCACATAAGCTACTTCATTTCAGAAGTAAAGCAAAGCCACCTCTGCTGCTCCTCACTGCAGCGAGATGCAGACATGGAATTCACAGTACCTGATGGCGTGGCTGTCACACATCACTGTAAAAGCCTCAGTGCTTCAGCAGCTGCTGTAGGAAAAAACTTCCTTTCTGACAGCCAAGAGGGTGATGGAGCTGGCTCCTTCACGTGGGGCTTCTCTCTCAACTTGGTGTTTTTCAGCTCCCTGTGCTGGCAGACTGACCTCTTTCCAAGGGAGCCCAGGGGAGCTGGCACAGCAGTGGGCCTCCAGCGAGGGCACAGCAAAGGCAGCTCCCTTTCTCTGTAGAATGTGACACTGCAACTTGTGACACTGTTATGCAGACTTCAGTCTGCTCTGAGAACACACTGCAGACCTTGGGTAAGGTCACACTCTGTCTGCACAGCACTTATACCTGGATCCAGCCTGCAAACATTCTACCACCTTCATCTCCTTTCCAGCCTGCTTCAGTCACTCTGAACCAAAACTACCCTGGAAAAATGAACATTCAGTTTCTCCGTGCAACCTGTTCCAGTGCCTCATCATCCTCACAGTGAAGAACTTCTTCCTTTCATCTAATCTAAGGCCACCCTCTTTCAGTGTAAAGCTATTACCCTTTGTCCAATCACTACAAGCCCTTGTAAATATTCCATCTCCAGCTTTCTCATAGGTCCTCTTTAGGTAATGGAAGGCTCCTATAAAGATTCCCAAGAGCCTTCTCTTCTCCAGGCTGAGATCTCCCAAGTGTCTCAGCCTGTCCTCACGCAGGAGGTGCTTCAGCTCCCTGATCATCTATGCAGCCCTCCTCTGGATCTCTCGAGTAGATCCATGTTCTTCTTATGTGAGGGATCTCAAGGCTGAACCCAGAACTGCAAATTAGGGTCCCAGCAGAGTGGAGCAGAGAGGTACAATCTCCTCCAGCTGCTGCCCATGCTGCTTTTGATGCAGGGCACGGCTGGCTTCTGGGCTGTGAGCACATGCTGCCTGCTCATCACCAGCATCCTCAAGTCCTTCTCTCCAGCCCTGGATTGATATGGAGGGTTGCCCCGGTCCAGGTGCAGGACCTTGCAGCTGATCTTGTTGAACCTCATGAGTTTTGCACGGGTTTGAAAAATGAATTCCCTTGTACGAGAAGGAGTTAGAGCCCAGAAAGTCTCAGTGGTTTTGATAACTTCACCATTATCATGCTTATTAAATTATCCCTACTCTGATGACAGATGCATGTCTGTGTGCACGCAGACTCTGCCTTATTAATCTCAGGTTTACAATAAAGTTTTTTTTATTTAACAAAGAGCCTTTCACTGAGCATCTCGGCACAGTGTTAATGAAAAACCCCACACAAATTCAGAACACTGGATTAAAGAAATGTAGAAGAAAGATGATATCAATCAGATAGTACAATGCCAAAAATGAAAGTGCCCAGAATTTAGTAATGTACAAATGTACCAGCCTCAAAGACGCTGGATGAGAAGAGGGGAAGGATGGCAAAAGGTGGAGATGTACCAGCAAGAGTAGAGAGGCCAAGTCTAGTGAGAAAGTGTGTGAGGAATTACAGCACATCTCAAATGGATCAGGTCAGGTAGTTACAGAATGACCCCTTTTGAGATGGGTGCTGTATCTCAGGATAGGGGAGACATCTGCGGACGTAGAATCATAGAATTCTGGTCAAGGATCATCTAGTTCCAATCCCACTGCCATGAACAGTGGTATCTGACACTAGATCAGGCTGTCCAGAGCCTCATCCAACCTGGCCTTAAACACCTCCAGGGATGGGGCTTCCACCACCTCCCTGGGCAGCCCCTACCAGGGTCTCACCACTCTCAGGTGTAGACTGTTCTACACCACACTCAGAAGGTGTAGAACTTCTTCGTAACATCCAGTCTGAATCTACCCATTTCTAGTTCATAGGAGGGGTGCTCAAGCCCTCTGATCATCCTCGTGGCCCTTCTCTGGACACATTCCAGCACATCCATATCCCTGTTATGATAGGGGCTCCAGAACTGGACACAGTTCTCCAGGTGGGGTCTCACCAGTGTGGATTAGAGGGGGAAAATCACTTCCCTTGCCCTGCTGGCCACACTGCTCTGGATGCAGCCCAGGATCTGGTTGGCTTTCTGGGCTGCAAGAGCACACTGACAGCTCATATTGAGCTTCTTGTCCACCAGCACTCCCAAGTCCCTCTCCTCAGGGCTGCTCTCAAGCCAGTCACTGACATGCAAGAGGTGAGCTGCTGGCAGAAACTGAAGAGACACCACCAACATTGCACTTCATCAGCTGAAACTGTAACTATTGTGCCTAGAGCAGAAGTGTAACCTGACACAGAGAACAGCCTTGGTTTGTATGTAAAGCTGCATAAAGCACAAAGACCTGTAAATCACAGAACAGAATCACAGAAACTTGCATGGTGGAAAAGACTTTTAGATTATCAAGTCCAGCTGTAAACCTTACACTGCCAAGTGGTCTGAGCTATGTCAAATCTTTAGGCACTCGGCTACCATCCACATCCAGTTCCATCTGAAAGGCTCCATCATGGGCATGCAAGGGTGGTGCTTTCAAGTATCTACTTTCAGTTTGTAACTAATTCAATCTTCAGTGAGATTGGCCTCAGCAGATAACAAATTACTGATTTTTTTTTGTTTTCCTGTAGCTAACCTTTTTGCTTTTGTGCATTAAGCTGATTTTATTGAACTATTCAATCAATTTCAATTTCAACATGTCCTTCCAATTTGTCACATCATCTCCAGGGGCATCTTAGTTTGTTGTCCTAATACTATCATTATTGTTATGACTATTAGAAAAAAAAAAAAAAAAGGCAGCTCTATGCCCCCAAGCATGAGAGACATTTTCTTGATGGTATTTTGACCATACAGAATAATTCTCATATTCCCTTTCTTTACAAAAATGACATTTTAAATAGCACAGGACAGAAACTACAGCATGGAGGTAACACAGAGAAATGAAACAGTTGCTATATGCTTGCTCTTATGATGATGCTATGGAACCAAAGAAATGAGTCTTTGCCCCAAGGGTGCCTAGACTAAAAATCCAGTCCCACTGAAGTTCCTGGAAGTTCCAGCAGCCAGTATTTTTAATATATCTAACAAATCTTCATGCTAGAGGAAAGCAAATGTGCTTCTTCTACTTAAGCTGAGGAAAAAAATACTCATCTTGGCAAGTGCAGAGCTTTCAGACTGTCCTAAAAAATAAGAAGGGCTTCTGAAGGAAAAAATCTACAGAGCAAAGAATAATTAGAGGAACTGTGGTAGATCTAATATGTTTGCTCTTCTGTCAATCATCTGATACAATGTAATCAAGAAATACATCAGCTAAATTCCAGAAGACAGGAACTAGAAGAAGAAATTGGCTAAAGCTGGTTAATGGGAAGTTGATCAAGGGCTTCATTAAAGATATAGCAGTGCCTTTCACAGGAGGAAGTAACAGTGTGGAAGAAGGGTAACGTGCCAATTAAATAGCAGAAACAAGAAGTGATGTAATAGTATAAAACCCAAGATGACATAGAAAGAGCCCAATAATAAAACTTTCCTTGGGAGTTGGTGTATTGGGAATGAGAAAGAACTGGCATCATGTCCTACCATCTCCCTGCCACTGACAAAGCACAAACACCATCGGCGAAGGCATCATGCGTGGTATCAGCATTGCAGATACAGCAATGTTAATGCCTTGTGCCAAGCACCAAGGGCTCATCAGGATGCTGGGCACAATCCAGGCCCCTTGTATTCACTGTTGGGCACAATCCAGACCCCTTGTATTCAGTGCTAAGCAACCCAGATCCAACCAGGTGCTGGCAGTGAAGAGCCCATCACCAGAGAAGAGCCTAGAAGAGCTCAGCTTGTTTAGTCTAGCAAAATGAAGGCTGATAGCAGATATGATTGCTGTCTATAAATACATCAGGAGGATAAACACTAGGAAGGCAAAGGAGCAATTTAAACTAAAGGACAATGTTGACACAAGAACAAATGGGTATAAACTGGCCATGAATAAATTTAGGCTGGAAATTACTAAGTCCTTCACCATTGAAGGAGTGAGATGCAGGAACAATCCAACACAGGGTCTGGGGAGTAAAAATGTTCTAAAGAATATATTAAATTAGGGATAAAATCCTTTTGGTCTAGGTAGAAATTATGACAAATGGAGCTAAAGCAGAAGTCAGATCTCTCAGTATTCTCTGTGTGTAAACAACTTTTTAGAAAGAAAAAGACCAAAAAACCCCAAACAAACCCAAACCAATAAAAAAACCCAAACAAATCTCTCTCGGCCCAAATACCACAAAATGCTTGTGTGAAAATGGTCTAAGACTTAACACCAATCAGTACCACTGAACCAGCCCATTCCATTGGCACACACAAAGGAATAGGTGCCTCAAACAAAATTACAGTTATTGCAAGTGGCTCTGCCCATCCAGACACAGGCTGGCACCAGAGACACTGTCTCAAATCCCTAGCTGAGCTGAGAAGGGTCTTGCTGAAAGAGGTTATAAACAAAAATAAATCATATTCAGAGAGAGTTTAAGAGAACAAAGTGTTTTAAAATGAAGTCCTAGTACCAAAGTGCTGTCTGTGATCCCCATTTGCAAATGTGCATGCAGAGCGCTTTAGGAACGTGGCTGCTCCTGGTTTACACATGCAATGATTATAAATCACACACAAGCCGGGTAACTGTGGATACCAAAGTCCAGAAATGTGGTAATTATGTGATTAAATTAATCTGCATTACGGACAAAGGGTTTGCAAAATTAGGACCTACATTTTCAAAGCTTTGTACAAATATTGTCCAATTAATTACCGCTTCCTGAGAAATGTAAGACCAGCTAATTTTAGCATCACGTCTGGCAAAGCAAATAAGGTTACCAGGATGTTGCTGTAGGATATTTTGAGCAGGAATCTATTGGTGAAGGAGACAGAAAATCTAAATCCCATTTCCTCCCATGACTATCCTCACATCTGCTTTATATTTATGTTTTTTTTCCCCCCCCATCTCCCCTTTGCTTTGCAGTATCAATGAGCAGAATGTGCAATGTTCCGCTGGTTTGTTTTCTAAACCATTTCTTTATGTGCTAGTGAAGTTCTGATGTTCACTTTGTTTGGTGTAAGATAGTTGAAAGTGAACACAGGAGTAATAAATATTGCACCAGAGCCAGGAAATTTGATTTCAAAACAAACTAACTCCCCCCAACCATTCACTTGACTCCAGCAGAAATACTTTTCCCCCAAAAGATCTAACATCATTTAAACAAAGCTCTCAGGCAGGCATTTTAAAGCATGTGTCTCCTAACAGCCTCTACTTAGCCATGGTTGAAATTGAACAGACATTTCTAGAGGCTCAGCGAAGAAGGTAGCTTTCACACAACCACAACACCCAACACATTTCACAGCTACTTCCCTGGTGACGGTGGTGGTGGTCAGTGAGCTTCACCTGTGTGCCAGAGTCAGGCAGAGTCTCTGATACACCTTCACCCTTTCATTTCTTACATGTAGCAGAGAATCATGACATGTGCATCAAACCCTGGGCCCACAAGTCTCAAAGCACAAGCTGCTTCTGCTGCCTGAGCCAGAAGATGTAGTTTTGCTCCATCTCAGCCCCACAGCAAAGGACTACTAGAGGTGTTCATGCTCCTGCTGGGACAGGGCTATAGCAAGGTGGGGGGACACTCCCTACCAAAAACAAACTGGGCTGCTTACTCAGAGCTGCACAACCATGAACTGCAAAGCAAACAAAGAGGTTTATGTTCTCCATTTGGCTGGGGTTATATTGGCTTTTCTTCCAGCACAGCAGAGTGTCCCCCATCCACAAGCATCTGGCTTACTTGATTTTATGAGCTACCTGTGACTGCAGAGGTCCCGAGCAGAGGCAGTGCCGTGGTCTAACTCTATCAATGCACAGCTGACTCTTCTAGAAATAATGGTGTCTTAATTATTAAGATGGGTTTCTTCCTTAACAAAGGCTGTAAAACACCTGCCCTCTGACACACAGGAATTCCTGCTACCATCTGACTGACCCTGTCTGTTGTCCAGATACTGATAAATGCCTCTGGCTCAGGATAAGCCAACCACAGCTCTCCAAATCGTACTTTGCAGCCTGGCCTCACCTCTCCTGTGCCGTCAAACCCAAGGCAGCAGCACTGCCCAGCTGCTCATCATCCCAACTTTTCATCCTGGGGGTACTGCACGGAGAGTAGGGAGGTGGGAAAGCTGCCACAAGCCAGGCAAACGTCCAGAGGAGATCTTCCTCTGCTGTTGTTAAGGGACGAAGCACCTCCCTGCTAGGGGCCATCCCCAGCTACCATCCCCCACACCCATGCCGCTATAATTAACTGGAGTTTGAAGAGGAGCCAGGCAGGGGATGTCTTCTCGTGGTAACCCTCTACAGGCTGAGCACTTGTGACTCAGAAAGAAGGAAAATATTTATTCAGGCATCATTCTGATGAGCCCTTCTAATGTTTGCTCTGATTCACTGGCTGAAGCAGGGGTGGCTTTCACCCACACCACCAAGCTGGAAGAGCTGTTGCACAGAGCTTTAGAAATCAGCCTAATGCAGGCCAATTTTTTCTGAGGCAAATCAAAGTCCCGAGGCCAGAAGCCAACCTCAGGGTTTTCACTTGGCACTGCACCTGTATTGACAACCAGCCTTACAAAGCCTTCCCCTGACAGCCTGATTAACAACCAGCAATTAACTTCTCTTTAACACTTTCCCTCTCAGCACCTGAGACCTGTAACCCACAGGATCTCACACCTCTTGCTACTCTTTTTCTCTCCTGAGTTACTTCAGTCTAAGACAGTACATTAACGTCTTACAATTTACACATGGCAACCCATTCACAACCAGCAGACACACTGCCAAGTTTTCCAGCTTCTCCCAGGATGGGAGCCGAACCTCCCACACAGGTGTGAACAGGACCTGCTCCTGCTTGGCAGCTATTTCCTCTTTTGTGTGGTGGCTTCTGAAAGCAAGCCAGTCTCTGGAGGAGGGCACATCACCCAGTGACAGCGGACTGAGCTGTCATATGAAAGTGTGAGGAAGTGCTTTAAAAGTTACCTGAAAGACAGTGAATATGATCTTTTTATCACAGAGAGGTTATAAAATCAAAGAACACCAGAAAGCCTTTCAGGAGTCTTACTCTGGCCTTTCAGTAGTGAGAGACCAAATAGTTCAGTGGCTGTTGCCCTTGGATGCCTTTTTTTTCTAATGTTACTCAAACTGTGAAAGTGGTAGAAGTGGAAATCTTTCCAAAGGCCGCACTAGGTACAGAGAAGACGCCAGCAGCCATGCCAAGAACCTTCCAGCATCCTCTATCTCCCTGTAGCCTGCAGGACAGAAGAGATGTGAACCAAACTGAATTGCTCATCCACCTCATTTCCTTGTGAGCAGGATTCTGCTGAGCAGTGGTTGCAGGAGCAGTGTTACTGACTGAGAATCTCATCTCACAGAGCGATCTGCCAGTTGTCAGGGATACAAAGGGAAGCTTAGAAACAGAAACTCCAAATACCAAAAACCCCTCGAAACAAAACCAGAAAAAAGCCCCAACAGACAAATACCTGCAACTGGCAACAGAGGCCTGTGATCCTAGTGAGATATTTCCATGATTTTCTTAATGCCTGGTGCTAGCAACACTGTGCATAGGAAGGGCTGTATGGTACAGCAACGGAGGTGTTTTTGAGTGTGATATGCTGCAGCCACATTCATCTTTCCTTTTCCTTTTCTTTCCTTTATTTTCCTTTTCCTTTCCTCTCCCTTCTTTTCTCTCTCCCTTCCTTTCCTTTCCCCCTTCCTTCCTTCCTTCCTTCCTTCCTTCCTTCCTTCCTTCCTTCCTTCCTCTCTCCCTTCTTTCCTTCCTTCTGTCTATCCACTTTGGTTGGAGTGAGTTTTATTCCACAGGGATCAGACACTGAGCCTGGGCTATCCAGGCTTTGTAAAAACACCTAAGCTGCAACCCCACAGTGCTGGAACACACAATCAGTATTAAGGCAGGCATTTCTGCCTAAGCAAATGGACCTACTGGAAAATACATCCATCAGAAGAGTCAACTGACCCAAAAACACCTTGCAGAGGGTTTGCCATACTCTGACCCCAGCTGGCCAGCACTTATGGCAACAGCATGCTTTGAAGTATGCAGTGTACAAGGTTAACAGCAAGGCAGAGGTTGTTTAACCCAATACTTGTTCTAGATTTCCAGTTGCTGGTGGTGGGGATTAGAGGTCACAACATTTTTTTTACCTGATATTTGAGCACAGTTGTTTATCAAAACTTGAATGTAGTTTCAGCCCAAAGAATTTTTCCCATATCTGAAATAGTGCTTCGAAATTGCCCTCATTCATTTAGGTTCACCTAAAATGTCTACAGTACCTACCTATATCTATATTTAAATCTGTGACACTATTCTCCAGTTTTGGAGAGTTTTGTAACAGGAACATAACATTTCTTGGGATTTTTTTTTTTTTTTTAAACTGAGCCTTGGCAAATAAGACACCAAGCTTGGAGCAAACAGAAAATAAGGACTGGGCTGTTTTCAGAAGACAAATATGAAAAGGACACCACCACCATAAAGAGGCCAGTGCTCTCTAACATTTCTTTTCTAGTCTGAAAATGTTTTGCGTGCTGCTGCTGCTGCTGCCACTGAGAGACCTAACAGATATCCATGCCTCAAGGAGTCCAATAAAAGCATCTTGGGTTTTACACAGGCCACTGAAGCTGTTCAGGCACGACAGACAGACTTCAAAATTATTGTCAGAACGACTATCAAAATTATTATCAGAAATTCCACTGTAACAATATCTGTCCTTGGGTTGTCTCGACTTTCCTGTTCAGAAAGACTGTCAGTTAATGAGCTTCTCATATGGTTCTCTCATTTAATGCCAAAATTAGAATCACAGAATCATTAGAAACAAGTTATACCTCACTCTTCAGTGATTCAAAGTACAGATCAGACATAAGTCCACAAGGACACAGGAAAGAAATAAGGAAAATGAATTACGTGTTCTGATTGCCACCACTGATAGTCATGCAAGGGGGTGGCAGTGAGCTGCTACGAGCTACAAATAAATTTCATTAAGAAAGATATGACAAATATCTTGGATAATATATTTTGATTCTGACTACATCCACTGAGTCTGTGCCAAAACAGAGTAGGGTTATGATTAAAGCTGCAGGCTGCAGCTTGGAAGACCTGAATTTCTTTTGCATTTTCCCAAACGTTCCCCAAGTGACCTTTAGTAGGTCATTTAATTTTTCCGTGCCTCAAAGAAATTGAAAATAACACTTCAAAATGAAATGAAAACACTTTCTTATCTCATAGTGATATCATAGGAATAGAAATCCAGCAGTTCACTGAAGCACACAGCCACTCCAACGAGGAGGGCTGCAGCAGCACCCATCTCCAGCACCCTTCCCTCAGATGGAAAGAGTGCTGAAACTGGCATCTTTCAGCATCTTGGCAGTAACAAGAAGCATCTCGGACCCAGCAGACAACACTTTCAATTCCTGTCTGTATTTTGCAGGCTTTTATGCTCCAGAGATGCCAGGTCATCTTGCAAAGCACTTAAAAGGAGACCTGAGGACTAAGCTGCCTAACTTTTGGCTGAGGCAATTTTTGTAAGACCATGAAATTACATTAGGCTCTTCTTGGAGAGGAAGAGACGAGCAATAGTTCAGTGTCTAGGTGGTCACACAGCAACCATGGCTGCTGAGAGGTGCCCTTTGGTAAATATGCCAGCGTTAAATTGATGTTGCTTCCAGTTTCTGTCTGCCACTTTCTGACAAGTGAGTGCTGAGGGGAGGAAAAAAAATCGAAAAACCCCAGGCAGGCCAAGAGAAGAGGAAGTAAACAACAACCTGACAAACACTTCTGAAAGTACAAAATGACCTTCTTTGGACTTGGGCAAACCAAATTCTTCCTATCGTGTGTAACTTCTTACATTACCCAAAGGCCAGGCTTTGGGGAAAAATAAATATCCTCGTTACGTCCATTGCACTCTTATAATCCCCCAAACCTTTGCTGTCAAATGCTGCCAGAGCAATTTAATAAACAGGGAGAACGCCTTAATGCATTCTGAAACCTGAAAACCACCCATCATTAGCCCCACATGCTGTTTTCCTGCCTTCTCTGCTTTAAGCCATTTAGCTGCTACAGCTGTTTTTCTTGTAAGTCTGACTTCTGTTTGTATCAGCTTGATTTGTTTTCTGTTATATCTTGCTTGATTAAAAAGAGGGAAGAAAAGCCTTCCACAATTCAGCTAAAACTGCCTGCTTCTTCTCTAAGCTCTCTTAGACTGGAAGCTTGAAAAAGATGATCAAGGAGATCAGGGTAGGTGAATAAATATTCATAATATTGCTCATAATTTATACTTGGTCTCATTTTTGCAGTTAGGCTTGAAATTTCACGCTGTTGTAGTTAGACCTTTTTACTCTTAGGTTTCCTGAATCTATCAATGCAGCAATTAAAAATACAAAATCAATGTAATGTACCCTACGTAATATATTCAAACCACCTCCTCTAATCCTATACCTATACACCTGGTGTGTATAGCATATGGATCCTGGATTTGAAAATGAATGGCAGTCAGGAGCAAAAGACAAGAATCTGCACTGTGTTGGCTCTGTGTGTTCTGGATAGAATAAACTGATGTGGTGTCATTTGTTATTCATTGCTGGGAATTATTTTCAGAAAAAGAGCTTGGCTAAGCTCTTGTGAGCTGCATATCATCTGTGCCTTCACCATTATGAATTGAAGGGAAGATCCAAACAGTGCAGGAACAGGTTATAGTCAGGGAAGCAGCTGATTTAATTAAATTTGGCAGAATGAAAGGTTAGTGGAAAACAGTCAAATAACTGAGAAGAGATTAATGTGAGGTGCTCCCTATTGTATTTCGCTTAAGAGCTGTTTCACCCAGTATGGGTAGGGTCATGTTGTGTCGATCTGCTGAGAGAGAATGTGATTGACAGAACTACCATGGAAGAAACTCGGTTTGGTTGTGACATCAGAAATACTAATGGGGGCTTCTGTCAAACCCAGCTCTGCCTGCTAATGGCTTTGTTTCCCTGGCTTTTCAGAGGGCCATGCAGTTCCAGGTGCTGCAGTCAATAGCCCAGACACGATGGAGCCTACACTGGACAGGTTATCAGTGTAGGCTCAACTGGAAGCCTCCCTGTTTAAAAGTCAAGGGGACTATGCCTTTTATGCAACAATAATGTTCAGTCTACTGGATTAGCACTGGGGACTGAACAACATGGGACATACAACAAAAAAGTCCTCTCTGTCTTCTCCACTGCTTGGTTCTGCAAACTTTGACCCTCAAAGCTGTGAAAGTTTGCCCACTGTTTTGTGCCAGCAGCAACTGCAGAGTTGCTTTGCATGGCACCAACCCAGACCCTGCTCCAACTGTTGCATGGATGATAGCAGAGCTAACCTGCAATCCTTGCTGGCTATGAAAGAATCAATTTTCATGTGAAAATGGATGCAAAGGGAAAAATCTTCAGTGCTGTGGGGAAAGCAACCAAAAGTTTATCCTGTGAGTTAAGCTGGCTGGACATTCTGAAACAAAGACATGAACATGAAGGAAATTTGACCATGTTCACTTGGTGCATATTAGTAATGCCAAAGCTGTTAAAACATGATAAATAAATATGTGCAGTTGATTCAACACTTGATTGTTATGTTACATCTTGGTGTAGAAGATGAAGGGATACAGACTGAGTCTGATGGAAAAAAAAGACTTAAGTCCAGAGCAAAATACAATAATAAAGTTTGTCATCACTTACCAAATGCTACACAGCTACAATCACTTGGACAGGACAAATCACTCACTGAACAGGATCTAGGATTAATGGAGGATAAAATGCTATACTTCTTCAAAGGAGGCAGTTCATCTGTTTTTTAGAGGCTAATGATCCTAATATTTATATGTAGATGTATTAGACAAATATAAAAGAAAGATTCTTCACTAAACATTGCATTAATGAATTTGAGTGAAGTCGCGAATGGATTATCATGTGTTCTCTTACAAAAGAAAGGCTACCAAAATGAAGGATTTGCAGAGAGCAGTCTTAACAGCACAAAGCTTCCCATGGAGCTTCCCAGTGGTGCTGAGCACTCACTGCACTCTCGAGTACAACATTTGGGGAATGAGAAACAGAGATTGCAGAAAATACTGACTGCTATATTGAGCAATCATAGGTTTGCAATAAAAAGTACCTGCAGGGCATTGGGGCAAACTTAGTTTTGGTGATGGTGTCTGCACCTTTTGGGTTCAATTGTGCCCAAAGACTCAGCAGAGAAATACTGCAATGAGGTCTGAAACTTAACCTTTGGTGACCCGGACACTTTGCAAACACCTTTGGGAGCATGCGAAGGCAGCTCTATGGGAGCCCAGCTTCAGCAGGTCTTCACTACCCTCCAGGGTATGTGTTTTCTGCTCTGGAGAGTGAAGCCCTGTACAACTCAATATACTGCCTGCTTGGAGGGTTTGAGACAAGAGATAAAACTGGGGAAGTGAGAAGCAGGAACGAACAGCTTCATGATAAATTGAAAAACTGCTGATAAACTAAATGACTGAGAAGCTGGGCTGGCAGAGTGCCACCACAAGAATTCACTGTGATGAGCAGGGACGTTTTCCTTCCCATATTGGGCCTGTCAGCCTTAATCAGATCTCCGTTAGCAGAGCAACTGCATGTCCAGGTGAGACTACAAAGAGAGCAATCATTATCATCCAGGAAACAAACTGCTCAATGTCAGTGGCAGGAGGAGAAGGTCTGGTCAGAGCAGTTTTTCAGAAGGAGCTCCAGAAGAAGTACATCAGTACATGAAGCATGAAATGTAAATGCTGTGTTTATTGATTTGAACAAGGAGGGAGCAGACCAAGAAGGATTTTTGATAATACTGAAATGTCCCAGCAGTACAGGGAGACCTTTGCAAGCTAACCTGGGCCCTTTCTGGTGACTGTATGAAAATGAGCAGGGAGTAGTAGCCACAAGCCATTTCAATAATTGACGGTAGAATTTAATTTTCTCAGATCAGGCCTTTAATCAAGCAGCATTTAATTTCTTTGCTTTTTTTTTGTCATCTAAGGGATGCATGGGATCTTTACAAGTGTCAAAGGCCTTTAAATGACCAGAAACAGGTTTCATCTTAGCAGGGGAAATTTTATAAAGGAGTCAGCACAGTAGAGACTCCCCTGACAACCTCCCAGGCTCCTGTAATATGGAATTAACTTCACATTGCCTCGAGATATGAAAGAGGAACTTGCCAACTGCCTTTATGTGATGGAAGGCAATTCTTGTGGTTATAAAGTTGGAGGAATGTAGCAGTTCCTTGGCTACTTGCTGCAAGAGGGAGTTTTAGCATTTCAGTTCTCTCCAGTTCTGACTACATCTCCTCTTAAAAAACATTTACATATGGAAGTGCTGAACTTCATATGAGAAGCAAAATGACCCCAAATTTTAGTAGACTACATTATAAAATATTCAAAAGTAACAGACTGAAATGAAAAACTGCAAAGCATAATTCTGCCAAGATAATTAATCCCTGTTAACCTGTGACCTGATCATATATGATGCTGCTCTGACGATCTTACTGCAATGCTATAAATAATGCCAGCATATTTTATTTTCTTTGTAGGCATAAATATTGACAAATTCATACTCATTAAACTTCTGTGAGCTGGGAATTATCCCCATTTTTCAAATGGGGAACTGGCAGAGGAATTAAGACTAATTTTTTTCAGAGGCACTCATCGGTTCAGGGAGTCCAGTCTGAGATGCTGAACAGAGTTTTAAGCCTTCTTTAGGCACAGAAGCTTCAGATCCATACTGGCAACATTACCTCCTTTCTCCATAGCTTCAGCTGAGACCTGTTTCTGTGTGCAAGAAGGTCCTTTTGCTGAGCTGCACCACTTTCCTAAGCAGAATTCCAGCACAAAGACACTTTTTGCCACTGTAACTAGATAGGCTCTGGGCAGCAATTCATCCTGTTTTACTCTGTGACAGAACTACCTCCAGACTGAGGATATCAGTACATAAAAAAATTACTCTGGGATGAGCTGGGGTAGGGATTTCCAGAGCATTTGTCCCTCCACAGGATCTGCTTCTATGCTCCCCTTCAGCTCCAGTCAGCCCGAGGTATCTTAATCATAGAATGATAAGGTTGGAAGAGACC
>VWYK01107749.1:70598-88344 GCA_013399775.1 Semnornis frantzii
CTCAGCCATTCACCACCCAGCCTGGATTTGTGCCTGTCTTACCCCACTTCAGGCCAACATGTTCTCGCTGTCAGTCGCTCAGGCTATGTCAGTTGTAAATGATAGTCCTTATCCTAGTACTGATACTTTCTGACAGTTAAAAAAAAAAGGGAGATTGTGGCATGCAGAATCCTTCTAAACTGAAGTTTTTTTGCTTGGGTTGTGCTGCAGAATTCAAATGAAATCATCTCAGCTGTCTGTGGCCCCATGCTCTGTAATCTTAGCTCCCTGAACAACATGAGGCAAACATGGCCAAAACTGCATCAGTATTTCCTTCAGACTCCAGTTTAACATCTTAGTCCTGTAGCAGATGGAGAAGGGGCTGATGAGGTTCTAAGTTTAATGCTCTCCTAAATACTGGTGAGATGTGTACTTTTGGAAAAGGAAGTGTTTATTATTCTACTTCTACAGCAGTATATAATGATAAAGCTCTGCAGAGCTTCTTACTTCAGGTTCTGGAGGTGGTGTACATGTTTACACTAAGTAAATGTTATATGTGTGTTGCTTCATTTCCTCCACTTTTCAGGCAGAGCTGTGCTATGAAAAGTAGAAGGACTAGAAGCTGATGTACTTCACTGCAAGCAACAAGCAAGGCTGTAAACTGAGATCCACATGGACCTGGTGGGAGCATCCTCTTCAGGGAGGATGTAAAAGGATTTCACCTCTGGTCCATGGTTTCTGTTAAAAAGAAGCTGGAGGCTGTGATAAGTATGTGTCAAGATTATTCTGAGATGGATTAACTAACTCCCTGTGGGGAATATGGTGAGATCATGAAATGTATTTAGTTCTGTCATAAGTTGCACTCATTTGTGTCCCAGAGGTGAAAAGGTTTTATCGCATCCCACTTATTGCAGCATTTACCTCACTCTCAGTTAATGGGAGCTGTATGGATTTTGTATTTCTCTTTTCTCCTAGTGAACGTCAGAACAATCCAGGTTTAGAAACATACTCTCTGACAGCAGAAACAAAGTGCTAACTCTAACCTGATTTAACAGGTCCCCACTTTGAATCTAAACCATTAGCCCATGGAGTCATTGATCCAGAGGACAGACCTGCCCCTTGTAAAACTAGCCTGTCACTTTGAAGGGGTAGAAGCAGAAAACACAGCACATCACAGACATCCAATTTTCACTGCTCCATTCCAAACAGAAAAGACTATTCTTGGGCTGGCACCTTCCTCTGGTCTAAAGACTTGAAGCTGTGCGTGGAGGGAATGGGTTATCCCAGTTCTGCTGCACTGCCTGCAGAGAGCCATGAGCCTCAGCCTGGTGTGCTGTGAGGAGGCTGGAGCAGGCACCAAGGGGTATGATGGATGCAGGAGGATCTCTTCAGGCAGTTTTCTCTTTAGCTTCCCTGTGTACATGAAACGGATCCTGCTGTCCTGGGGCCCAGCTTTAGCATCAGCAGATGAACAGGGAATATCCACCCTAAGACATCTTCCCCTCTCTCCCTGAAAGCTGCAGTGGCTCCTGGCTATGCTCCGAGGGCACACGGTGGTGAAGATTCAGAGTCGTCTGGCTTTGCTTCTGGAGTGGCAGGCAGGGTTTGGGAGGCTCTGTATATTTGGCTGATGTTATTTTTCAGGTTCTTTTCAAGTGGAAGGGGATGTTCAAACCCCACATGCCCAGCACTGCTCCCTGTGCAGCCTGTGCCAGAATTGGACCTCTGTATTTTCATAAAGAGGAGCAAACAAACAGAACAGATGGAGATCCTCAGATGGAAAGGGACATACTGGTTATTTTTTTAAAGTGCTGCTAAGGTCTACTGGAAATTTTCAAGAAGCATTCCACTCAGAACTAGCAGAGGTTTATTTAGTCCATATTTTCAGTTTGTTTTCAATCATTTCTCATAGCGAAGAACATTTGCCACAAGTGCTCATTCCTAGCATCTTCAGTTGTGTATTCCCCAGCTTAGCCTGGTTGCCACGGAGACAAATGAGATGCCACAAACAAAGAGCGAAGCTCTTCTGGTGCTGAAGCAGTGCACAAAGGAGAGAAACATCCCTGTGAAACATGAGATCTTCCAGCCTTGTGAGATCTTTAGGACATATAACGTGCTGGACCTTGAGGGTAGTCCACAAAGTGTTTCCCCAGAGTTCCTTCGCTGTTGCCAGCTGCTTATCAAGCTGCATGAACCATATTAGTCTAGACTTTATGCCAAAGAACATTTTCTACCTGGATTTGAATAATGTGAATATATTAATTAAAGTTGATAATGGCTGATAATGATTTCCATCAGCAGTAGAATGTTGCTATATTTATCATTATCTATGAGATTCTTGTACCTAACCATAATTTATACAGAGAAGACTTGAAGTAATGTGACTTGCCAGCTTAAGAACTTTTCTGAGAGCATTTTTAAAGTCACAGAACATTGTTTTCTCAGACAACAAATCAAGCTGTCAGTATGTGAAGGACAGTAAAGACAGGGGACCAAGACCTCTGAGTTTTGCTTTGAGCAGCTTGCCCTTGAAAAGAGTTGGTCTTGAGACCAACTGGTCACAGCACTGGTAAAAATCTGAGACAGGTTTAACACTTGTATTTACTCTGGACATTGCTTTGCAGAAATCTGACATGGTCTGCAGAGAGAAGTAGAGCTTAAAGAAAAGCAGATGGGGAGAGGGAGAACAGAAACTCTGTGCCACAGTCTTTTCTAAAATCCAACAGGAGATACCTGTGAGGCTGAGGAAACTGCACCCCAGCTTCCCTGGCCTGAGCCTTTTGGGGTTGGCAGCCCTAACAGCTTCTCCTTGAATTTCAGCAAAGAAACATCTGTCCTCAAGCTGTGCTCAGGAGTCCTTCGAAATGGGAGATTTGGCAGCCACAAGTAATAAGAGAAGTCTTGCAAAAGCCAGAGAGGATGGAGTAGGAGGAAGGTAGGAAGATGTCTTTTGGAACCCAGTTCTTGGCTTGGAAGGATGGAAAAGGACTGGACTACCCCTCAAGGGAGAAAAGAGGGGATGACTAGATCCTAGTAAGGAAGCATCCAAATTCTGACACAGAGGTGGATTATAAAGGTTTGCAACTCAGTGGGGTAGAATTCCTGAGATGCCCTTGTACTGTCTTTAAAAGTAACAGGTCACTGGATATAGACATGCACCTGAAAAAAAGTATCAAAATCAGCATTTCCTATAAAATAGGTCTTAGTGACATCAAAAGTATAAAATATGAATTCATAAAACATGCAAAGTATGTTTTATGAATTCAGCTAGTATGGACAGAACTCAGAAATATCAGTAACTGACAAGCAGATGTTGAAGCAGTTTGCAAAATAAGATAAGGAAAACCCACCCAGGACCCCTAAAATCTCTCTGAGCTGATGACATAACTGCTCTTGGTTTCAGCAGACCTAGATTCAAAGAGAGAACAAGTGGAATCTTCTCAAATATTTGTTGTTAAGGTAAATCTGAAATGATTGTCTGGCACGATGCTAATTACATTGTACAGCAATCAAAACAGAGACGCTGAGTCTAATGAATCCCTGCTCTCACCTTTGGAACAGAACTGGAGTATCTTGTTCACCTCCTTATTAGCCCATAAATATTCTAATTAGGAAGCAACTCCAGATGAATAGGATTAGCAATAAGGACATTTTAGACTAGGTACACAAGAGATACTCAAAACTCTCATGTCTTATCTAAGGCTCTCCTGACATTTATAATCATGTAGAAACGCTAAATTTACATAGCTCTGCCTAATTAGACATGGTTGCAATTATGTTTGTGGGTTTCCTTTTTTTCCTGCCCAAGTATAACTTACACTGTCAAAACAGGAAGCAGGAAGCAAGTAAAAGCTCAGCAAAAAATCAAAAGTATTTTCTGTTTTTTTTTTTTGTTTGTTTGTTTTTCTGGTTTTAATTCAAAATTCATATTTCATAGCTTTTTTTTTCCCTAGGTCCCAGGCAAGAACTGGCTCTTACAGATCCAAGCCCAGATCACTGCTGCTTTAGATGAAAAATGTGCTTTTTTTAGATCAGCAGCATCTCAAGAGCAGGTGCTAAAACAGGCCAAATTCTGCAAAAAAAGGTGATGTGCTCTGCCTGCAGTTGGTGGGTTGCTCTTCCTCTTGATGAGAACAGAAAACAAATAAACTTGTTTCTTTGAACACTGTAAGCTCCCTGAAACTCATTCTGCCTATGTACCTTGCTGACTGCCCTGTGGTCTTTGCTTTCCATTCCTCTCCTCAGCCTGAAAGAGCCTGAGTTTGACATTTCTGAAGTAATTCTGCATTTGCTTTCCTCGGCCTTCAGACAGATGTTGAGAAGCAGGTAATCCATCAAGCTATATTTTCTGTGCAGCAAATGCTGGCATTATTGGGCAGAGATTTGATAAATGATGTGTACATTATAATAACTGCATTTCAATATATTGTCTTTGATGTCTATAATCACAGATAGAGTTCTTTCACCTTAGCTCAAACATAAATCAAAGTAAGTGATACCCACTCAATTCTATGTGCTTACCAATTTCCACTTCGAACCTAAACCAGGCACTAGAGCAAGCTGCCCAGGGAAATGGTGGAGTCACCAACCCTGGAAGTGTTAAAAAAATATGTAGACCTGGCACTTTGGAATGGGGTTTAACGAGCCTGGTAGTGTTGGACTGATAGCTGGACTTGATCATAGAGGTCTTTTCCAACTTTTGTGATGCTGTAATCATGGAAACTCATCTGTATTGGCAGACTCCACCTGCATGGAGTCTGGTTGCCTTCATGGAGATAGCTATACTATGTATAAACTCTCTGAACTGGGGTATTAGGAACCACAAATCCACTTTATTGACTCCTCAAGGTCTAAATTCTCTCTGCTCCTAAATACTTCACTAGAAAACCAGCATCTTCTCTGACTCTCATGCCAAGTTTCAAGCTCCATGCAAATGACATCAGCAGAATTACAGCAGCCCTGGAAGCCAGGCTTCCTTGTGGCAAAGCTCAGTGGCCACAGGCACGGCAGCACTAAAGAATATTTCCCTAACAAAGAGTCACAAGGAGTGAGAGAACAACCAGAGAAGGGTATTTAAAACCTCCTGTTTACAGCTTCACTACTTGGAATGTGGGAGAGGTGGAGAAACAACACTTCTGCTCGTGCACATTTGTAAAGGCCAACATTAATCAATTAAAGAAACAAGCAGCAAACTGAATGAAGCAGATCAAGCAGCAAAGTGACTCATATGAGCACACTCTGTTTTTTTTTTTTTGCACACAGCCCAGATCACTAACATCCACTGAGGTCAGGCTCAACCTAGAACCATCTGAAACTCAAAGCTTGCAGGAGCCCAACTGCAGCCTTCCAAAGAACCTTCCATTGAGGTTGCACAGCACTAGAAAAAGCTGGCACTTTCAGCCTGCTTCTAAAAGGATCCAACCAGCATGTGTTGTCTGGCTGGGGACATCAGCCTCGTGCCTGCTTCTTTATCAAGCTTTCTGATGAGGACTTGTATCAATCAAGATAGCTGGATCTGAAAGCTCAGGATGACAGCCCAAGGAGCTGAAACAAAATCAATAACCGTACGAACACCACTCCCATCCTCTGCTCTGCTATATTTAAGATCAATCAATATGCACAAATGACTAGCGCCAGGCACATCTGCACTAGTCTAGCACATAATCAACTTTGTCTTGTCTCAGCTTAATATAATTTTCCACCATATTAGCAGTCTTTATGATATCCTGTCTTTTCAAATAGACGTAATTCAGAATCACCAGATAGTTCAATTGGATTATTTGAGTCGCACACAGACCCACACTTGGGCACACACCGACAGATCTGCTCTTCAGTGACAGGCTCTCTTCACTCCACTGCAGTTGGGATTACAGCCATGTTTAAAGTGTTTGCAAGGAGGTGGTGTTCGAGGCTGCAGCCTGCTTTTGCCAATACCTCTGGCAGAAAAACCTGCGTGTGTATGTGTGTGTGTGTGTGTGTGTGTGTGTATAGATATACTTAACAGACTGGGAAAAGAAATGAACAAACTTATCAAATGCCATGCTGAAGCATCCATTAAAAATTGCACACACTTTTAATGACTTGGGTGAGGGTTGCTGTTGCATAAATTTATTTAACGTTAATGTCCCTTGTTTGCTGTAAATTTCACACTGTGAAATTACCAGGGCAATTCTAATGGAGTTGGAGCCTCCAGCTGCACTCTATGATAAAGGAGGAAATAATTATGAATTCCTCTGGGAAGCCAAAGAAAGTCAAAGATCTCCTTCAGAACTGCTCCCAGATGAGCTGCTCATCAGCAAGCTCAGGAGGTGCAGAGCCACTCTCCAGCACCGGGGGAAGCAGAATGAGCAGGACGCTTGTGCTGACGACGACTCCGCCATCAACTGACATTTAATTTGAAAGGATTGAAAGCTGGTGTCTGCAACAGCTTCTGCCAAGAAACGTATGAACAGTCAAGACAGAGCATGGAAATGGTTTTATGTTCCAAGTTAGGATGATACTGTGTAATTTTACATCTAATCACCTAGCGTGAGACATAACCACCAAACACAGAGCTCCAAGAGCTCGTGCCTGAAGCTCTGACAGATGGTTGTATCACGAGAGGATGCTGAACTACAGGGGTTGTTCCATCCAGAATAGCATTTCTCTATCCTTTTGAATCCAGAGCCTATAGACTTTGCCAGAGTTCACATCAAGAATAGAAAAAGGATAAGAAACAGTAACTGCAGAAACACCTTTGTGCCAACCTCCTGCAAACATCTCCTCTTCTTTCTGCTTCATTCCCACCTTGTCCTCCCTTATATCTCCCTATTCCTGGAGAGGTAAAGGCCTGCAGAACAGATGCTTCTCCTTTCTTTCCCCTTCCTCCACATTGTTATGGGCTGGGCTGGTCAATGGTGCTCTCCCAGCAGCGGGAGAGCTCACCTCAACAGTGAGCAGGTGAGGAAGAACCCAGTCCCTGCCATCTCCTCACCACCACACTTCTTGCCTGGTAGTCAGCATCCTCCCTTTTGTCAGCTTTGGATTTTGACACAGTACAGTAACTGGTTGAACCACACCTCTGAAATGATAAACCAAACCATTCCTGGGAAGGAGAACACAAAAAGGCAAGAAACAACATCACCTAATAGAACAGCCAGGCAGTATTTATTCAGTTACTCTCCTCACATGCGTCACTCACAATGAGGTGTAGCAGCCTACTTCAGGGTTGTTTCCCAGGAAAAAATAAAATTCTTATTTATAATGCAACAAAAGATAAAGCAGGTTTCCTGATTCTGATAAGTGGCTCTGTGATTATTTCTTCAGTAAAACCCATCATGTCTTTCAGATTATGCTTTCACGTTTTATTCTGGTTCGGAACAGAGAAGGCACAGAGGAGCCTCTCCCCGCTCTGAGTCACTTGGTTTATTTTCTCATTTATAAAACCTGGGGACCCGGTGGAGAACACTTCAGTGGTACTTAAGGACTTCTGAACAGTGGATTGAACTTTGTAGACCGGCCTTGCAGGAGCACATAACCAATGCAGAGCGACGGAGAGCGTCACTGTTTATCAGGTAATTGCATCCTGTGAGATGATAAGGTGGTGGCGGCGGGCGCGCGGCGTTATCACCGCACATCATGACACGGCGCTCTCCTTGAATAGCAATCACCCTGCTTCCTGAAGGAGGAGTGCACCAACGTGCTGTTGGGAAGCCTGTCAGCAAAATGCCTCTACACTGCATCGGCATGCTCCTGATGTAGGCTTGTTGTACCAAAGAGGGGTGAAAAATGTTAAATCAGATGTAATCGCCCGCTTGGACTTTTGACTTGCATTCAAATTGCATTCAAATTCCTCTACCAAAAAAATGCACCACGTTATTTAGCGTGTCTCCTTTTAAGGTAGCTGTCACCACACGATTCAGAAACACCAAACATACTAAGAATGGGATTTTCTGTGTCAAAATGTCCCACTGAAATTTAGACACCTCCTTCTCACAGTCTGTGCAATGCTGCGCAGCCAACAGGGCCTGGACCTCATTGGAAAAAGAAATAAATGAAAAAAAAAAAAAATCCCCAAACCAATTCTGTGTTTATGTAATGATGTATTTATTTAGGGCAACTCCAAACAGATACAGCTGGTTAGACTTGAAAATAACTGCCTGTGAAAACGCAAACAATAATTTATGTAACTTAAAATGAGTTCTTGCAAGATTTTTTGATGTGTTTTCTGCTGAATGCTCCCCTGCACATCTGGTTATTAGGGATGTAATTTAACCTACCTCATTTCCTATGGATGCTGCAAGACTCCTCTCTGAACCTGCCCTGATGCAGCATCTGGGGTCAGCCCATGAATGCAAAATCCATTTCTCCAATCTGTCAGTCAGCCTTTGAAGATGCTAATACTGCAGGCAACGGTCACTCCGAGTTACATTAATAGGCTCTCACTGCGAACAGTGGAATTAGTTTTGAGGAGAACATCTCTAAATACCCATTTTCCTATGGTAGGATGACAGCAGTGGCAGAGACCATACAGGGAGCTGAAGGGGCCAGAGGACGAAAGCTGGTGGAGAGTATTATGACAAAGTGGTTTTTCATCAGAAGAGGCTAAGAGTGAAGCTGCTCCCAAGGAAGGACATTTGAAACCTCTCACTCAGACTTTATTTCATACTGCAGAAGAGGCCCTTTTTACAATGGTTTTAATGGTTTGAGGTTAAGTTTGACAAAAATTGCTCTTTTAACATGTCACTCATTTCAGAAGACCAATATCCCTCTGACATTTTTGCAGCTATTGCAGTAAAAATATTGATTCTCTCTAGACTGTTTTAGTTTTGATTGATAATTATGATTTTAAAAATCATTATTTTGTCTTAATCTGGGGTGGGAAATTGCTGTGGGGTTTCTTGCCTAATCAGGATCATCGTGGGTGACCATATAGTAGCCTTCCAGCATGTGCAGGGGCCATATATGAAAGCCAGAAAGGGAATTTTTACAAGGGTCTGTATTGAAAGGATGAGGGGCAATGGCTTTAAGCTTGAGGAGGGCAGATTTACACGGGGGTTAGGAGGAGTTTCTTTACATTGAGAGTGGTGAGACACTGGAACAGGTTGCCTGGGGAGGTTATGGATTCCCTCTACCTGGAGGTTTTCAAAGCTATGTTTGATGAGGCCTTGAGCAATCTGGTCCAGTGGAAAATGTCCCTTCCTACAGCAGAGTGATTAGAACTAGATGATCTTTAAAGTCCCTTCCAACCCAAACCATTCTATGACCTACATTTAGCAGCCTGCTGCTGCTTCAGTTTCTGCTCACAGGGGTATAGATGAGAGATTCTCCAGGTTTCTAGTTTGGAGGTTCAAAGAAATGCTGCATGGCCAAAGAAGCTCCAGGTAAGGCACTTACCCAGAGGTCTGTCCAGCCTTTCCTGGTCTTCCAGCTATTCCACCAGCACCAGCCACGTTTGCTCACAGAAGGTCAGTCAGATCCATCCCTATGGGCCATGGTTGGGGCAGTCACCGCTTTGCAAGCAGTTGATGTGGTGAAGTCAGGCAGCCACTTGGTGCCTCTCCAGCACATGCTGATGGAAGCTGCCTCTGCTTCTCACCCGCAGGGCTGATTTTCTGATAGCCGGGGTGCTGGTAACCCTTCCAGTTTTTCTCTTTATGCTTAAACATCCATTCATGCAAACCACATCCTGCAGCTGATTTACAAGCAAATATTCTTCATTACCTTTTCTGTCAAACATCAGGTTTTCTGATCTCAAACATTAAGGGGGTAAAATGCACATAATTTCCAAATCCAATAACACATTTCCCATCACGCTCCTCTGCATTGCCATGGCCACAGAAAGATGGAATCAGCCAAGATGAAAGCATTTTCAGGGCTGAAGTTTAATGGCTAAAGTAATTGCAGAAACATACACGTCTCCAAAACAAACCACTTCCAGAATGAATAATGCGTAGAGTATCCTCTCATCTACTACTTCACCTCAGCACAAGCTCTCCCGTGAGCAGAACACAGACAATATATTGTGGGGCTATTTCAAACACTGTGCATCTCTATGGCTTGGGCCAGCTCCACTCTGCTGCAGGCAAACCACAGGTTTGCAGAGAACTAAAGTGACAAGGATGCTGATCTGCTTAACTCTCACAAATTCACCTTTGGAAGGTGGAAACAACACTTATGTAGGCATTTACTTGGGCATATGTTTGCTTGGGTGGTATCAAACTCTCCTTTTAGAAAAGCAGATACCTACCAGAAAAGCTTTACCACTTCTACTAGAGTCACAGAATCATAAAATGGTAAGGCTGGAAGGGACCTCAAGGATCATCCAGTTCCAGCCCCTGCCATAGGCAGGGACACCTCCCACTAGCACAGGTCACTCAAGGCCTCATCTTACCTGGCCTTGAACACCTCCAGGGAGGGAGCAGCCACAACCTCCCTGCACAACCTGTGCCAGTGTCTCACCACCCTCACTGCAAACAACTTCTTCCTAACATCCAGTTTAAATCTGTCCTCTGACAGTTTAAACCCATTGCCCCTTGTCCTGTCATTGCAAGCCCTTGTCAATAGTCCCTCCCCAGCATTCCTGTAGGCCCCCTTCAGGTATTGGAAGGCTACTCTAAGGTCTCCTGGAAGCCTTCTCTTCTCCAGGCTGAAGAGCCCCAACTCTTGTAGCCTGTCCTCATAGTAGAGCTGCTGCAGCTGTCTGAGCATCTTTGTGATCTCTGAACCTGCTCCAACAGTTCCATGTCCTTCTTGTGCTGGGGGTTCTGGAGCTGTTCACAGTACTCCAGATGTGGTCTGAGAAGAGCAGAGTAAAAGGGCAGAATCCCCTCCTTTGCCCTGCTGGCCATGTAAGAGTCACTTACTGCTTACTTACAAACCCTGCTTCCTACTCTCAGGCATCAGAAATCAGACTGGCCAGTTTACCCCTGTTTGAACACCTGCCCAAACCCTTAACCATTAAAACAACATTCTTCCTCATAAACTGAGATAAATTCCATGTTGGTATGAATGTAGAACTGCAATCTATTTATCTTTCAGAGCACTGTATAAATTAAGACTGGAAAGGCCAACTTATTCAGTGTTTGGATAGTATGAGTCACCACAGTTTTTATCCAATTAGTTCCTCCTTTAAATTTTAGCCAGCAGACTTGAGGTCACTCAGTATGTGATCTGTTTAACTGAAAACTACATTTATTTACCTAGAAAGGCATTTAGAATGGAAAGCATTTTAAGTGCAATAAAATAAAGAATAGCTTGAATAAAACATCATTGTACTGACACTGACATGCTACTCCACAAGGATTTCTTACACCAAACCTTCACAAGATTTTAAAGACTGGAACATTAGAACAACAATGAAAGCAAAATATTTAGCCTTAAAAATGGGGAGGTTACCACGGCAAAAGCAAAAATCTCACTGTTCTGACACTACAAGCTCCTCGAGACCTTAATGTGCAATTCTGGGAAAAATAAGACACAGCTCCTTCCCACCTGCACATGACACCTTGCTGGCCTTATCCAAAGAGCCTCTCTCAGCATGCAGTGAATGAAAAACATCCCAAATCTTGGCATCTGACACTGTGGTTATTTACAGCCAGTCTAGTGAAACTTGGAAGTGTCTAGCAGGAACAGTTGTTTTTCCCTTCAAAAAGCCACCTTCTGCCACCGTTTTAGGTACTAATTAGTACAGAACTCAGGGAATTAAGACAGCAGTCATGGGGCAGAATAGGAAATCCCCACATTTTCACCCCTGTGTGCACATTTCTGCCTCTTTGGAAGCATTTCACCCCTAGCAACTACATACTCTATGATCCTGGTACTGTTCCAAAGCTCTGGTGAAGTGATCCAGAAAGACACCAGATACATCACCATTTTAATTACATTTTACAAAGCACACACTAGTTTCTCCATTGTTTACACTGATGATTTTCTATTTAAAGAATACTTTCAGAATAGAAGGTTCTGTATCTGTTCTTCTGACAGTGACATCCCTTTGCATTTAAGCTGCTGCCTTCTCTGCTGCAGACTGAAACCTCCTCTAAACTCACTCACGCTCCGGCAAACGTATTGATGATAATATTTTAGCAAGAAATGTAGCAAAGAAACATAGGAATGGGTCGAGTTATTAAAAAAAACACTTCTAAGTCTAGGAAGAAGAGTTAACAAAGTCTCTCTTTAAAATGCTAATAACAGACAATGGTCTGTGGATAAGTTAATTAGTGGAGCCAGCTTGTGTTTAATTATTTCACTTGACCCGGTGCAGATTTAGCCAATAATCCCTTTAGAGAGGGGAAGGGGCTGTTGGAAAGTATGTGATGTACCAGAAGAAAAACTTTTAAATCTGCCTGAGCTGAGCAGGTAGTCTTCTATCTGAAGCTGGAATGATACACTATATTCTTCACTATAAGACAAGCTCAAACGGAAAAAGAAACACAGGGCTGAAGGAGAGAGATTATGCTAAGGACCTGGTGAGCCTTCCACTCCAATACTTAACATTTCCCCTCCCTTCTTTATTCAGCTGGGATTTTACTATTGAATAATGTATAAGCCAACCCACTGTAGTAGTCAGAGGTGGGATTTCATGAGCAACTTGAAACAAGCACAACCAGACAGTACCAGAACTCTCTGAACAGAAAGCAAGAGGTCTATAGACTATTAGTGTATGTCCCATTTTCTTATAGGAGAGGATCTGAAGATTTCCACACTGTAAAAAAGAGAATGGATTAAGTTGGGTATCAGCCCTATTCTTGCTCAGACTCTATAATTGGATCCAATTAAGCTCAAAGGTTTGTTTTATCTGAATAGGTCAAGCCCAAATCATGTAGCTTTTCAATTTGGTGACATCTCTTCAATAGCTCACCCAAATATGAACAAGAAATCATTACAGTTTAACACGTGAATCACTCCAATCTCTCCCAGAGGCTCTAGCATCTGAATGCTGGGGATATGTAGAGGTGGTACCATGTCCTGTAACCTGGAGTCCTGCATCCAGGAGTCCTCAGCACAGGAGAATCATGGGCCTGTTGCAATGGGTCCAGAGGAGACCACAAAAATAATGAGAGGGTTGAAACCTCTCTGCTGGGAGGACAGGCTGAAAGAGGTGGAGTTGTTCTGTCTGGAGGACAGAAGGTTCAAGGAAGACCTTCTTGTGGCCTTTCAGTACTTAAAGTGGCAGTCAGAAAACTGCAGACAGACTTTTCAGCAGTGCCTATTGTGACAGCACAAGGCATGACGGTTTTAAACTAAAAGAGAGAGATTCAGACTGGATTGAAGGACGAGATACTTTTATTGTTAGGGTGGAGCAGCACTGGTCTGGGTTCCCAGAGAGATGGTAGATCCCTGAAACCGTTCCAGATCAGGTTGTTTGGGGCTCTGACCAACCTGACCCTAATTAAAGATGTCCAGGTTGACTGCAGGGAATTTGGACAGGATGATCTTTAAAGGTCTTTTCCAACCCAAACCATTCTGTGACTCTATGAAGCCAGTGTATAAAGAGAGTCTAATCCAAATAGAAAAAAAAGACTATCAGGCAGTAAATAGCTTGACAGGCACTGTCTGAGTGGCAGGAAACTCTGTTTCAGCAAAGTGTAGGACTCGTTGTTGGTGGAATCAGTTCCACAGGATGTGTAAACCGGTTGTAGGTTTACATTTGTACAGCAGCTGGAGCAGCTCCGCAGGGACTCAAACGGAAAGACTTCACAGAACAACTAGACTGACAGAAGCTACACTACTGCTCTACTTGATTCTCTTTATTAAAAACATAATTTGATTGAGAATAAAATGTCCTTGAACAGCAGCAAGGCAAATGCAAGCTGTGTGTGGCAGATCACCTTGTCAGATATTTACTGCAGCGGAGCACCGTGGTGCCAAAGTGGACTCTCCATCAGCTCCCCTGACAGCTACGTTTCACTGAGGCACAGGGATTGTCAGCCCCATCAGGAAAGATGAAGGCTCCTCAGCAATGAGTCTGCAACTCTAAAACCAACTGCTCAGGAGGACTGGCAGAGCCACAAAATCACAGGTCCTTTCCTATCCCTCACAAACAGCTCTGACACTCCTCCTTCAAAGGCAAAGGAGCAGCATGTCCCAGTCCTGAATGAGGCCAACAATGCCAACAGGAAGACAAAGAATTACTGAAGACAAGTTCAAAATTAGCACTAAAAATCAGGTAGGACTGCCTGGCCTAGCAACAGGTTGATCATTTTCTGAATACTGAAGTGTTTGTGTTGCATAGACTGAAATAACAGGAAGAGCATCCTAAGCCTTCATAGAAGCTCTGAGCAGCTTCCTTAACCAAACAGGCTCTAATCTACCATGTTTTTCCAGAGCACACAAAGTGCTCTTTCCTCAAAAAGCAGAGCTGTCAAGGATTAAATATTACACATCTATCAGTCAAGGATTAGCCATACAGGTGGCCATAAAATGTGCTCTGCCTGTCCAGACATCATGATTAAATACACATTTCCTGCATTGTTCCTTCCTTCGTTAGTGTTTCTCTTTGCTTGTCAACTTTATTTAGTTCCTAGACCCCCCAGTGAGGACAGGGCCATTAGTGTCTAAGCAGAGAGAGGATGAATGAGTGAACACGTGGATGAAACCACAGCTAGGCTGAGCTGACACAAACTCACATTCAAACTGTGCCAACAGATCATCTCAATTTGTGTAACCAGTTGGTCTCCAGCCTTTTTATGTCCTGATCATATTGCTAGTGAAATTTTTTTGGAGGGAACTACCATGGCTATTTTCCTATCTCACTGGACAGGTTCCAAGCTATTTACCAGCTCCTTCTTTTGGAAATCTCTTTTGAAAAGTCTTTCCCATCATCTCCAAATACTATTTTTCCTCCCAGTGACACACATACTTTGCCATTGTCTTCCAAGGCCTGTAGCTTGGAGCCCTTCCTCTGTCAGTCTCACTATTGTACCTAGCCATCAATCTTTTATCAAGGAAGAATAATGAAAAAACCATTCCATACACATGAGTTCTAAAGCCTCTTACTTAGTAAGTTGCAGCAATCATGCAGAAGACCAAAAGGCACAGATGATTCTGGAAACACCAACCACAAAGACATACAGCCACTGCTAACAGAGAAATGCAAACAGGGAGAAATATTCTTTCCAAGCCTCAAAGCCACTGACACAATTCCTTTCTTAAATAAAACAAGTGGCATTACTTCTGTGAGGTGGCTTTGCTCACATCTTTCCTATCCTGTGATCTTGTTGAAGAACCCATTAAGCAATGCTGGACCAACAGTGCTCAGAGCAGATTCAAGCCCTCCCTGTCTGCTAACTGCTGAGATCTCAAATTACTACGAGTGGGCTTCCATTGGGCACTAAGCAGGGTTAATAAAATGAACCTTCTTCACTGATGAGTTGTAGGGCTCCTCACTACAGTTTGCTGAAAAACACCATTCTTGTCTGTAACAATAAAAGGAAAAGATGGAATGATGGAGCAAGCTCAAATCAGTCCCATGCAGAAACATATACCAGAGTCAAGCATAAATCTACTGGCTAAATTCAGCTTATGGTTAATCAGCTCTTCCTTTGACAGGATATGCTGCTGTGGAAATGGGATAATTTTATAATGGCATAATTTAACCAGTTTTATCTCTAAGTAAATGATTAATATATAAAGCTTCAATATTTACATTTTTGTTACATGGGCCTGAAAAATTACAAGCTATCAGGGATAACTCAGCATTTAGTGATAAATGGCATCTATAGAGTGGTTTTCATCCTTCAGAATGACTTTGTGCTCCACAAATCCCTGGGATGGCACGTGGTAGCTGGGCAGACGGTGAGGGCAGAGTATCACTGAGTGCTGGGGCTGGTGAGAACTGCTTCTCAAGAGCAAAGGAAACATTAAGGCCATGGCTAGAAGGGACAAGTTCAACACAGAACCTGACCTGCTGCACAGAGGATGCTTTAGTAGTTCACCTGCTTACCCCTGTTAAGATTCCAGTAGTTTATGTCTGGCTTAAAGACATGTTCCACAAAGACTTTTAATCATTATCTGAATGCTGTGAGAAGTGGAAAAAGCCACTTACCCTTGGAAGTCTGTTACAGTCCTTCATCCTCTCAGTCACCAGAGAATACTTTGGGAGTCTGCAAGTCTGGAAGCTACATACAGGGGCTTGTAGTCCAAATTCTTGGAAATGCATGTGCCCCATCGGCAAAAGAAATACTAATCTCCCCCTCTTGTCTTCTCCTGTGACTTGAGCTGTGGATGCATTTTTCTGCATGTTCTAGTGCAGCAATACAGGAACTTTACCCTTAAAAACAAGACCCTTGTGGTTCAGCAGAATCTAACAACCAGGCTTTAGTTCTTCTCCAGAAAAAATAGTGGACAGAACATGAAAATCTGAATCTGTCTCACTTTAAAGAACTCCTGTAATAGATGTGAATAGCAAACACAGTGCATGCTGGATTGTGGTTGTCAGAAGGTGACATCCTCTTACCAATTTTGCAGTAGTCCTCTCTGCTCCTCGGAGATGACTACTTTGAGGGAGGAAAATGGGAAACAGAAACTCTGAGGATGCAGCCAAGCCATTTAGATGTCACTTCCCTTGTTCTCTGTATTTTTTCAGTACCCATACACAACTGATCATCTGCACAGACTCACTCATCTATCACTCTCGTGTCGACAGCCTTCAGCCTCATGCTGCAGATGTTCCCCCAGCCCTGCTCAGAGGAGGAGATGCAGCTTTGCAGAACATCACATTGATATGCAGTGAGGGGAAATAATTAACACAGGCAATGATGACTTAGAACAGAATAAATTCCCTTATATTCCAGGGCTGCAAAAAGGATTGAAAGCTGCTGGGCTCCCTTGTCAGGGGAAAGTTTTCTGGTACAGAAAGCAAGGTTCAGCCTGCATTCCTAGCTGGCTATACCTGAAAAGTATTGGCTGGCTGGAAGAGACAAGCCCAGATGAAACCCACTGTATTTGGGCAATCTCAGCCTCGTGGATTACCCCCTGTGAGACTGCTTCACAGAGGATGAATAACAGCAGTCTCACTGGCTAAACTAATTCCTATTACCAGTCCAATGCCTTGTTTACTCCTGGTCAACATCTGAAATGGAATGAGGAGGTTTTGAAAAGCTGCTGCAATGACCCAGAGATAAATGCACCCAGAACAGCTGCTACAGGATGGTAAAAACCAATCCCTGCTCAGTTTTTAGAGGAACAAGAGTAGTGTTGTTTTTTAAAAACATAACATTTCAAACTTCTGCTCTATCAGAAATGTCTAGTTGCACCAAAACCAGAGTGTTGCAAAAGAAATCAACTGTCTCTGCTAATAAGAAGAACTTTTCCTCTTCCCCACAAAAATCCTGCCATTTCATTCATAAATAAAATAAGCCACTAACTCAGTTGTTGGCAGGCTCTCCTTTTTATCTTTCACTCACTTGAGAAAGACTAGCAACACCATGTTTTTGGAAAGCCAAGTGCAGTAATCATAGAATCGGATTTCATGTATTTTTAAAAGCAGCAGCAGAGCTCCAATCACTTGAAAAAGAAATCTAAACACAGTGAAAATTCGGAAGAAGTAACTCAGATTCCTGACTTTCTTCAGTTCTCCAACACCAGCTGAACGTGCTGGGAAGGGACTCCTTTCTGAAGGGGATCTCAAAAAGTTAGCCATACTACACTGCAAGCACTGCAGAGCCAAAATACTTATTATCTCAAATCAGTCTGGACCACATTTGAGATGTCTCGACATTTATTGGCCTGTCAGCAGAGTGTGGGATCAACCAGCTCCTTTTCTCTCTTTTTTTTTTTTTTTTTT
>VWYK01107752.1:0-20407 GCA_013399775.1 Semnornis frantzii
TTGTGGCCTCCTCTGGACCCAAAATTTGAGAGAAACTTCCACCTGGAAGTTTGAGAGAAAACTTCAAGCTGTTTAAACTCTCACTGCTGAAGGAGCAGCCACCTCTTTAAAAAGTAATATACATTTTGGCATCTTGTACATGTGGCTTCTGCTCTAACTTGATATTGGTTTAAACATTCAAAGCAGAATTCTTTCCATCCTTTTGAATACAGATGTTGAATTTCACCAATAGCAAGCCAAGGTAGCACCCAAATCAAAAAAAAAAAAAAAGTGAGTTTACCACCAAAATGAGAGAACACTGGCAACAGTTTGAGAAATGGTAACATCCAAGATACAGTTGCTTCCCTTTCCAAAATGACAGTGTATGACTGTGCCAATCTTCACACCAATTTCAGTGCAGCAACCAAAGTAGCAGCAGAGATCAGGCATTAGCAGGAATACCTTGGAAACCCCAGTGATGACTTTGTAGTTTTCAGTGGAAGTCAAGTGACTCACCACCATTCTGAATCACAGAATTCTTTTGGTTGGAAAAGACTTCCAATATCCTTGAGTCCAAATGTCAGCTGAGACCACCATGGGCATCAAATTATGTCCCAAAGTGCCATGTATAGTCCAGCTCACTGCTCACTGACTTCTGTCATCCTGGCTGCACCCTCCCGATAGACCTAGTAATCTAACAAGATCACAGAATGTCAGGGGCTGGAAGGGACCTCCACAGCTCATCCAGTCCAACCCCCTGCCACAGCAGGATCTCCTAGACCAGATCACACAGGAACACATCCAGGTAGGGTTTGAATATCTCCAGAGAGGGAGACTCCACAACCCCTCTGGGCAGCCTGTTCNGAACCTCACTAACCACAGCCCTTCTAATGCACCCCAGAATGGCATTGCCCCTCCTGGCCACCAGAGCACATTGCTGGCTCCTGCTCGACCTTCCATCCACTAAGACCCCCAAATCCTTTCCCCCTTTGCTGCCTCTCTGCTGGGGGATGCCCAATGACAGGCCAAGGGGCAATGGGTGGAAGTTGAGGCATAGGAAGTTCCACGTAAATATGAGGAAGAATTTTTTCCCTGTGGGAGTGACAGAGCCCTGGAACAGGCTGCCCAGGGGCATTGTGGAGTCTCCCTCTCTGGAGATATTCAAAACACTCCCGGAAGCATTCCTGTGTGATCTGCTCTAGCTGATCCTGCTCTGGCAGGGGGCTTGGACTGGATGAGCTTTCGAGGTCCCTTCCAGCCTCTGACATTCTATGATTCTATGAGTAGAGTAAAAGAAAAATAGTATTCCAGGACAGAGAGCTAAGTGAAAGCCTTTGGTGGGACAAACAAGTACTCCTACATCGTGTACAGAGAGACATGTCCAAAGACAAAGCTACAAAAATAAGGGGGACTGAAGTTCCCAGAGCAAAATCCAGAGCAAAGACACATGCAGCCTCAGAAACCTCAAAACACACTAATTAGATGTGTCCTTCTGAACACACAGTCACTGGTTTTGCAGCAGGCTTAGAATCGTCTCGACATTTCCAAGTTAAACACACAGAGACTGAGACCATGCAAGACAGCAATTACCTAAATGAACTGGGAGATTTGTACAGCAAACCAAAACTCTTTCAGAAGTCATTCCTGTGATGTTTTCCAGAGTGAAGATAAAAATGCAGCTTTTTTTAGGGAGTTTTAAAACAGAAGAATAGCAAACACTTTCCTCTATTCCCATCACTTAAAAAAAGGCACAAACAAAAGAAAACAATAATTCTAATAAATAAATAAATAAATAGCCAACCAAACAGTCCCCACCACCTAACAGTAAACTGAGACAGTCTTGTATGCTGCTATAACATTACAATATGAAAGGTTGGTTCAGGTGCCCAGTAGACAAAGACCTGGTGGTGCTGCTTGGCAGCTGGTTGAACATGAGCCAGTAATGCACTTAGGCAGCCAAGGCCAAAAGTTTTGTGGCCTGGATCAGCAACAGTTTGACTAGCAGGACCTGGACTTAGCACTGGTGAGGTCATATCTTGAGTGCTGGGTTCAGTTTTGGGGCCCACTACAAGAAAGATCAGGCCCAGAGAAGGGCAAGTGAAGTTGGTGAAGGGTCTGGAGAGCAGCTCTTGTGAGGTGCAGCTGAGGGAATTGGGGTTGTTTAGTCTGGAGGAGGCAGAGGGGAGACCTTCCTGCTCCGACTCCCTGAAAGGAGTTTGTAGGAAGGTGGGAGTTGGTCTCTTCTTCCACATATCAAGTGATAGGACCAGAGGAAATGACCTAAAATTATACAGGGGAGGTTTAAGTTGGAAATCAGAAGAACATTCTTCACTGAAAGGCTTCTCACAAACTAGGACAGCCTGCCTAGGGAGATGGCTGAATCCCCATCCCTGGAGGTGTTTCAAAGAGGCAGAGATGTGATGCTGAGGGATATGGTTCAGCCTCAGACTTGGTAGAGTTAGAGAATGGTTGGACTCAATGATCTTAAGTCTTTTCCAACAGAAGTGATTCTATGACTTTGTCATTCTAAGACTGCTGCAAAACCAAACACATTACAATAGCTTAATCTACACAAGGTCAGTGATAAGTTTGAGGGCTTCCTGTGATCGGAAGAGGCATCACTGCAGTCCAGCAAGTTAGCAAACCTTGATGTTCTTTAAGCAGGGCAACATTGTCTATCAACATGCAGAAAAGTCCAGTTCATCAGGTCTCCTTAATGACCATGCACACACAGAAGCAGAATAGCATCTCACTTTGGGTATGTACAGCCAGAATATCAGAAAAGTCACATTACAGACACAACCATGCCTCCTCCTGCTAACATACATCGTGTTCCTGAGGCTCAGAGCAACGAGGCTGTCCTAGTTTAGCACTGCCAATGCACACCACACAGATGGGTGTAGAACAGGTCCATCAAGCACTACACAAAACAGCTGTCCCAAGAAGCTGCCCTGAAATCAAATGCTCATACAGCTCTTGATGCACACAAAGGTCTCTGCTACTGCACTGGGCAGTTCCACAAACAGGTTACAATAGCTCACACGGGCTATGAAAGTCAGGGGACATCTTCAGAGCAGACTCATCAACCAGCCCCTTCATGGGGCAGCCCACATGGAGCTCTGTTTCCCAGGACACAATTGGATTACTTCAGTTCTGAGTAACCTCGCTGCTTTTCATCCAAACAAACTTGCCTGGAAGACTTGGCCACATATTCATGGCTCTCGGCATGAAATACTGCTTCCTGCCATCTGTTCTCAATTTGTGGATCCTTAATTTCCATTAATTCATCCCTGTAGACACACACCCACCTTCCCCTTGAGGGCTGGGCTGCAGTTACCTGACAGAGATGGATGTATCTCGTAAGGTTTTACATCCAGACATACACTACGTTCACTTTTTTTGTTTGTTTGTTTTTCTTTCCACAGACAATTCCAAGACAGCACTTGGGCTTTTACAACCTTTTTTTTCTTCCCCTGCCTCTGGATTTTTGGGTAACTTTCTTTTACAGCTCATCCAATTTGCACCATCCAAACTACCCAGTGCACTTATGCTACATAATTTAGATGTTATAATCTTTCTGCAATTCATAGAATCACAGAATGGTAATGTTGGAAGGGACCTCAAGGACCATCTAATATCCAACCCCCTGCCATAGGCAGGGACACCTCCCACTAGCACAGGTCACTCAAGGCCTCCTCCAACCTGGCCTTCAACACCTCCAGGGAGGGAGCAGCCACAGCCTCCCTGGGCAACCTGTGCCAGTGTCTCACCACCCTCACTGCAAACAACTTCCTCCTAACATCCACTTTCAATCTCCCCTCTGACACTTCAAACCCATTGCCCCTTGTCCTGCCATTCCCAGACCTTGTCAATAGTCCCTCCTCAGCCTTCCTGGAGCCCCCTTCAGATCCTGGAAGGCTACTCTAAGGTCTCCTGGAAGCCTTCTCTTCTCCAGGCTGCAGAGCCCCAACTCTCTCAGCCTGTCCTCACAGCAGAGCTGCTGCAGCCCTCTCAGCATCTTGGTGGCCTCCTCTGGACCTGCTCCAACACTTCCATGTCCTTCCTGTGCTGGGGGCTCCAGAACTGCACACAGGACACCAGCTGGGGTCTGAGGAGAGCAAAGGGGCAGAATTCCCTCTGCTGGCCATGCTTCTCTTGATGCATCCCAGGACTCTGTTGTTGTCTGGGCTGCATGAGCACACTCCAGGCTCATGTGGAGCTTTTCATCAACCCAGATGACATAATTGGTTTAAGCTAATACAACTTCTTTTTCACTTTTTGTTGTCTTCCAGTTGTACACTAGGTTTTGAAATACTACCAGAATGCTTGTCTGCAAGTGTCATTTTGTACTCACTGATTTATCAGGGTACACTGGAAAACCCTCACAGGACCAATTGAAAGTTCATCCCACAAGGCAGCAGTTGACATCCTGAACAATTCCAAAACATGAGTCTTCCTTCATTTGTAGATTGTGGTCAGACTCAGACAAACAAGCAAACACTCAAACCCTCCAAAACATACTATTTTTTTTTCACAGATACACATCTGATTTAATAATCATCTTATTCTTCATTAACTGATACACCTTTTCTAGTCTCAGCTTCAAATACATGTGGATCAACAGCAAGAAGGGAGGCAAATAAGTGTGCTTACCTTTTCTTCACACTTCCTGTGGCAGGCATACTTGCAAACTGAAACAAAAGTAAAGAAAATATATGAGTAAATTTCTTCAGCTCAGCTTTCCACTCATCTCTGGTCAAACTCACTTTGCATGTATAAAAGTATATATGTACTTCAAAACAAAAAGAAACTCTAAAATATTTAGTTTTTACCCACTCCTTTACAGTGAGGGTGGTGAGCCACTGGCACAGGTGGCCCAGGGAGGCTGTGGGTGCTCCCTCCCTGGAGGTGTTCAAGGCCAGGTTGGAGGAGGCCTTGAGTGACCTGTGCTAGTGGGAGGTGTCCCTGCCTATGGCAGGGGGTTAGAACTGGATGATCTTTGAGGTCCCTTCCAACCTTCCCATTCTATGATTCTATGATTAATTACAGCACTGTTATCAGATTAGTGCATTCCACCAGTTTAGAACTTAATGTCTGCCCAGACATCATGGGCTGATTATTTTGACATCTTCCTTGACAGCTTTACACGCTGCAGAAGTTTTGCCATCTAAATAAACACAGACAGTAAGATAGTGACTTGCTCCAAATATAACTTGTGAATCTTGATCATACCAGCAGTTCCAGAGGCCTAAGAAAAGCAGGATGACTTCAACCATGACTGCTGAAACTCTCTTTTCTCACTATGAAACAGTTTACTCAGTGCTGCAAACATTACTTCCAAGAGGTAAATATCTGATTTCTACTGAACTGCTGCTGACTTAAGAGAAGGAATGGATGAATCCTGGATTCAGAATATAGCACTTGACTTAAAAAGTAGCCAATTGAGCAATGATGCAACAGCATAATATCTAGCATAACAGCTTCCCTTCCCCACTCTAAAATTTGCTTTGCTCCCATTTGGTCTATCCTTTGGGTTACTGTGAGCTAAAGTATATTTTAAACTCAGGAATATTTTACTTGCTCAGTCTCCCAGATCAATAAGCTACAGAATGCCATAGAGGTTTAGCTGGGAGATTAACTAGGACCTAACTTAGACCACTGAAGCTGAAAGCTGTGCTCATTCCTCAGTGCTTTTACAAAGAGAAAATTATTCTACAACCTGACCCAACAGGAAAGATACAGCTACTGAGGTATGAAACCAGCAAACACATGTCCATGCCCATTTCAGGCTCAAGTGCATCAACTGCTGAAAGAAAAACCCTCACGCTCCAGCCGCTTCCCAGGGAACATACAGAAGGACTTGGTGACTCATTTTCTTCTGCAGCCTTTGTGTGCTACATTCACTTATTTATCCCAGGTAAAAGTTAGGAATTTGTTAGTTTGTTCATAGGATCTTCACAGGATCAAGATTCTTTGCAGATGAATTAGAGTTCACACCATTACACTGTTCTGTTAGCACTGAGAATGATCAATAACCACATACCACTTACGAGTGCTATCAACCTTAAAGCAAATGGAAGATGGCTTAGTCCATGCCACTTGCATGACAGTATGGAGGATACCTAAACTCATGGAGTGGAACTGCACAACTAATTAACTCTACATTTTAAATCAGCATTATTAGCTTTGACTTTGCAAAAGGCTAACAGATGCTCCAAAAATATGTGGACTCACACTGTTTCTTCTATAACCTACTTTGAGATGTCCTGCAAAATGGTGAAAAGAAAAAAATCCACACAAACCCAAAAAGAATAGCAAAGTAAACCTGTTGTCATGAAGCCCTGGTTTTGCAGAGAGGGTTCTAACATAAACCTTCCACAGGAATATAAAGAAAAACTCCTGTGAGGGTGTTGGAGCCCTGGAGCAGGCTCCCAGAGAGGTTATGGAGTCTCCTTCTCTGGATAGATTCCAAACCCTCCTGGCCATTGTGATCCTAGAGAATGTGCTGTGGGGACCCCTGTTTTAGCTAGGGGGTTGGACTGGATGATGTCCAGAGGTCCCTCCCAACCCCCACCAAGCTGGGATTCCATGACTCTGTGATCTTCTTTAGCAATGCTTAAAGTCAGATTTCGGGGCAAGGGAGGAAGATGAAATACAAAACAAAAGCAAGATTTTTGCTCACATGTCAAGCAAAACCAAGTCACAAATGTCAGCAGCAATATGTAAAATCTCTATTAAAGATGGAGGTAACAGTAAATGCAGCCACTGAGGTTCTTACCTTTCCCTGTCTATGAAAAGTCACAATTTGCTGTTCCTGTGTAACACAACACTGCTGCCTTTGCTGGGAATAAGTAACTGAAGCCAGATGTGAGTTTAGCCAAGACAGCAATACGACTGAGCCTTGCAGGAGCATCCAGTCAAACTCCTCAGTAACACAGAAATATTGCATAGGAGCTCCTTATATCATTAAAGAAGACACGACAAGCAAAGCAGTGCTACACTTAGGAGATTCAAAGGAAACAGACTAAAGCCTCAGGAGATAATTAGCCAGATATATCAGGCAAAGCTCTCTGACTGAACCCAACCCTGTGCTTTTCCAGGTATTTAAGTTTATAGCATCCTGGAAAAACAGACAGCTTCACTCTTCCTCAGTATGCAGAAGTGCCCTATTCTGATCAAAATCCAGCACTTTCTTGGGTTAGATGGAGTTAAGTCATTACTTTCTCCAAACTCTGTCTAATAAAGCTGATTATCATAATAAAACTGGATAGCAATAAGCACTCTGAAATGAGACCACTGCCCAGCCAGATGCTGGCAGCAAACAATGCTCTGCCTTGTGCTCAGATGCAGAAAGGAGATTCTCTGCCTTCCCTCTTGGGTGAATGTCAAAGTGCTCGCTGCATACACTGATCAGAAAGGCACCAGCTACGTTCCAACCACAAAAATAGATCCCCAGGCCCAACACAATCGAACACTAACACCCTCTTCTTGACCCTCTGAATTTCACTGGGATACCAAATGCCTGCCCAGAACAACCAAACTTAAAATGACTGAGCCCATTTTGATGGCATTTACCAGGTGCTCAAGTGGTCAAAATGGAATTTGCATACATCTCACTGACACAGAGCAAGCACCCCATGTTTTCACTGGTAGGGTAATCTTTTCAGATATATAAAATGTTCTCTGTGTGGGTGTATAAACATTTATGAATGTACTGACATGCATGAACATATGTACACAAATACATACATGTGTATGTACACATATACACACATACATTCCAAAACCCACAAGTCTTGTTTGTAGTAAACACAGAATCACTTACCAAAACCAAGTGGAGGGGAAAAAAAGATGAAAAAGATGAATGGTGTTGGTATAGAATATTGCTTTGGAATTAACAACTGACTGGAAGAAAGTAGACCTTGGATCACCAATCTGCAGTTAATTATCCATCTCTAGGTAACAACTCCTACCAGTAGTTTCATTGCTACAGTGGTAGAGCCACAAGAATAACCTTCAAGGATGTTTTTAAAGTACACAGTTTAGTCGAAGTACTTTAAGATTCATTTCCCTTCTATTTTCTTGTCTCTATTTCCTACACTTTTTATCCCTTCTCCAGGGGGAAAAAAAAAGAAAAAAAAAAGTAAGATTTAAAAAACATACAGACAGAAGGGAGGAGAGTATCAGCAGCCTCTGAAAGAAAGGGAGCTATCAAGCAAATAGCATGACCTGGGTATGAGGAAGGATGCAGGCACATATAGAAAGAGTGAAGGGAATGAGAGCTGTGCCACAGCAGTCACAACTCTCCAGGTATCTGAACACAGAAGATCTAGAGGAGAGAAGCACCACTGCCTCTTCAGGCACTGGAATGGGCCAAATCTCTGTGACCAGCTCTCCATGGGTCTCTCACAGTAGGCAGAGGAGAGACCATTCAGGTGCTTGTTCCTGCTGTGCCTTTGGGGGTTTTATCCACCTTTTGTTGTTTTGGTTTTGGTTTGGTTTGGGGTTTTTTTGAGGGGGAGGTTGCTTTTTAAATTGAGGAATTTACAGGAATGGTGTCCCACACCACAGGGTGCTTCTCAGCCCCGGGTAACTGGGAATATGGAGAGCCAGAGCAGCTCCCATTGCTGCAGTCCTCCCTCCCCACCTGCACAACACATGTGGCAGTACCAGCACTGCAGAGGCTGCATGCAGCTGGCAGGAAGCAGTGGGGCAGCCACTGGCACCATGGCTTCCTGAGCAAAACCCTCCTGTAGATATCCTCCACCACTTCCCTCTTTGCTTGTCATCCCCCTCCTCCTCTTCCCCCTAATGGACTGCAGCTGTCTGCACAGAAGGAAAGCTGAGCAGGGCCCAAGGCAAACCTCCCAAGAGAGACCACTCACAGCCAGGCACCTGAGGCTCCCTGGGGTGCTGTGCAGAGTGCCCTCTCACCCTGTCAGGCTCAAGGGCTTTACAGAGCTCACTGTGCAGTGAGGAGGACCTGCAGAATCTGCCGACCCATGAGAAGTTGTCCCCACACAGAGCTGACCACGTAGAGCTGTCTCACACCTTCCAGACATCCTTTCACAAGGCAGTTGATGAATCTTTCTCCACTGTAGCTGCTAACATCACAGGCAGTGAACCATCCCTTCACCAATGCAAGCAAACCACCCACTTGCCCACAGACAAAAACCAATTTGCCTGATACTGTTTCTCAGAATTCATCTTGCCACAGCCAATGCTGCTACCTCATACAACTATCCTACCTAGATGGCTACACCCCTCAGCCCACAGCTGCCTTTCTCTCAGCCCAAGCATTCACAGCTCTTGCAAAGCGCTGCGCGATCACAAGACTGCCAGAGAGACTTAATCCTGCTTCATTATGCCAGATGTTTTTATCAAAATCCTTGAACAGTAGAGAGATGCACTTTCAGAGAATTTCTAAGGCCAAAAACACAGTTGTTATACCACAGCCCTGCAACCTTTCCCAGTGAACCTTGCACACCTCAATGCAAGCTTTCTGCAATGCACATTCGACACAAAAAAGCATGCCGAGGGCAGCACAGACACAGCACAAGTGTTAAGGAAAAATACATGCAACTTACAGTTCAAAGATCTCAACAAGCAGCTTCTACAGAATGCTGGCATTCTTCAGACAAAGCTTATGAGCAAGACAGCACTCAAGCTCTTCTCGGCACTACAGCCCAAGTGTATTAGAACTTCAAAAATGTGCCTGAAACCCTGCGGAGAACTTAATCAATGTCACACTCAGCAAGGCTACTTCGGTTCTTCGGCCGAACAGCTGAATGTCTCTAGCCCACACATCAGCTCTCCTCAAATACCAGACTTTCCAAATTTGTGTTTAAGGGTTCTGGCACCAGTTCCAAGAACAACTGTCCCAAGCTGGCTGGCAATGAAATGGAGGCCAAACCATATTTAGTCAATTTACTACACTTCAAAACAGTTCCTAAACAATAGCTCTGAGAATCTGTTTCTTTAAAAAAGGGAAGGGGGGTAGGGGGGGGAACACCACCAAAAAAAACCCACCCAAAACCGAAGACCACAAACATTTCTTTGCACCAAACTGAAGATATATTTGCATAGGAGTTAACACTGCTGCTGCCACAGTAAAGACAGAAGGATTCTTCAGACTTAAGCTCCAAAACTTCTATGAAACTCAAGTTTTACTTCTTACATTCACATATGTAAGAAGTTCTCTGAAACCCAGCAGCAATGTAAGCTTACAAAATAAAAGGGTAATTCCATTAACTAAGCACAGGATGATTTCTGGTTTTTCAGGACAAAGAGCTGAAGTCTTTCTCTTTGTGGCAAGAGCTGCTTCCCTCACCACATTCTGGCACCGATAGGACACAGGCTATGGCAGCATATTCCATCCACCCCACACTCCATCTGCCGCTCCATCCATGCAGTCACTGTTGAGCTGTGAGTAGTTTATAAGGACAGCCTCACACTTAACCACAGTGTTCATCACCTGATTCTCCATGGGTGGTTTGTATATGTTTGCTTTTAAACTCTATGCATGGCAAAGGCACAAAAAAAACAGTAATTCAGAAATCCTCTTGGGGTGGAAGCTTGCAGCTAAGTAGAAATAACTCGGTTTAATAACTTACTAACCCCTAAGAAAGATCACTTGCCCCAAAAGCATCAACTATACAGCTCTTGATACTCATTTTTAACTTCCTAGTAACAAGTAATAAATTAGGACTCTGAATCACAAGTCTAGTTGCTGTGTAGAGGAAAACTTCCTGACGCAGTTGCTGAGGATGCAAGGTAGGGAAGGTGACTCACTGGACCTGCAGTTTGTGAAGAGATTAAGGACTGGTGGCTGAGGTAACAGTTGGGGGCTGTCTTGGACACAGCAGTCACAAAATGACAAATGAGTTCTCAGCAGAACTGCACTGGGGACTTCTGGTGGACAGACTTTGGCCTATTTCAGAGGCTGGTGGACAGAGTCCCTTGAGAGGCAGCCCTCAAGGCCAGACATTGCCCAAGAGGGAACTCTTAAAGGCACAGGAACAGGCCATCACCATGTGCCAAAAGCCAAGTCAGCAGGGAAGAAGGGATCTGGCTGAACAGAGACATTTAGAGAGTCTGCGGTCATTGGAAGAAGGAACAGGACACTTGGGAGGACTACAAGACTGTCATGAGACTGTGCAGGGAGAAAATTAGAAGGGCCCAAGCTCAAATGGAAATTAATTTGGCTTCATCTGTTAAGGAGAGCAGGAAATGTTTTACAAATGTAAAACTGGAGGGAAGAGTGGTCAAGGATGAGGAAAAGGTTGAAGTATTGAGTACCTTCCTTGCCTCGGTGTTTAGTAGTAAGACCAGTTGTTTGCTGTACACCCAGCTCCCTGAAGACAGGATGGGGAGCAGATTGAAGTCTCTCATAGTCCAAGAGGATATTCTCAGTGACCTGCTGCAGCACTTTGACACTCACAGGTCTATGGGACCAGATGGCAAACACCTGAGGGTACTGAGGCAACTGATGAAGTGCTCACCAAGCCACATTCCATCATTTACCAGCAGTCTTGGCTATGTGGGGAGGTCCCAGCTGCCTGTAGATTGGCAAATGTGACGCCTGTCTAGAAGAAAGAACAGAAGGAACAGCCAGGGAACTACAGACCTGTCAGTCTGCCCTTGATGCCAGGGAAGGTCATGGAGCAAGACATCTTGAATGCCTTGATGCAGCGTATGCAGGGCAACCAGATGATCAGGCTCAGTCAGCATGGGTTCATGAAGGGCAGGTTCTGCTTGACTAACATGATCTCATTTTAACAACAAGGTGACCCAAAGGAAAAGCCTGTGGGAGTTGTTTACCTGGAATTTTAGGAAAGCCTTTGACACCATTTCCCACGGCATCCTCCTGGAGAAACTGGCTGCTCATGCCTTGGATAGGTGTCTGCCTTGCTGCATTAGGAACTGGCTGGATGGCTGGGCTCAAGGAGTGGTGGGGAATGGAGTTACACCCAGCTCTGATCAGTCACAAGCGGTGCTCCCCAGGGCTCAGTACTAGGACCAGTTCTCTTTAACATCTTTATCAATTACCTGGATGAGGGAATTGAATGCACCCTCAGTACAACTGTAGGCAAGACCACATGGGGTGTGAGTGGCAGGAGGATCTGCAGAGGGATCTGGACAGAGTGGACCAATGAGTTGAAGCCAAAGGATGAAATTTAACAATGCCATGTGCGAGGTCCTGCACTTGGGTCACAACAACCCCATGAACTCTCTCAGCTTGGTGCAGAATGGCTGGAAAGTTGCTTAGCAGAGAAAGACCTGGGGGTGTTAACTGACAACTGGCTGAACGTGAGCCAGCATGTGCCCAGGTGACCAGGAAGGCCAAGAGCATCCTGCCCTGGATCAGCAAGAGCATTACCAGCACGACCAGGGATGTGATCATGCCTCCTGCGCTCTGCACTGGTGAGGACACACCTCAAACACTAGATTCAGCTTTGGGCCTTCACTCCGAGGCCACTGAGGTGCTGCAGCACATTCAGAGAACAGCAACTAAGCTGTTGAAGGGTCTGGAGATCAGGTCTAGTGAGGAATGGCTAAGGGAAATGAGATTTTTCAGTCTAGAGAAGAGGAAGCTGAAGTAAAATCTTCTTGCTCTCTACANAAGGGCCTGGAGATCAGGTCTAGTGAGGAATGGCTAAGGGAAATGAGATTTTTCAGTCTAGAGAAGAGGAAGCTGAAGTAAAATCTTCTTGCTCTCTACAACTACTTCAAAGAAGGTTGTAGTGATGGGAGGATCAGTCTCCTCTCCATAGTATCAGGTGATAAAACAAGAGGAAATAGCATCAAGTTGCATCTAGGAAAGTTTAGGTTGGATTTAGGAAAAACTCCTTTCCTACAAGAGTGGTCAGGCATTGGAACAGGCAATGCCCAGGCAAGTAGTGGAATCGACATTCCCGGAGGTGTTCAAGAAGCATGTGGACGTGGCAGTTCAGGACACAATTTAAAAGCCATGGTGGTGCTAGGTCAGTTGCTGGACTTGATGATCTTAGTGGGTTTTCCAACCAAAACAATCCTATGAAAGATGCATCCTCTCCCTCAGCACTTCCAACTCCCAACAACACATTCTACTACTGCTATTTTTTGACAAGAATAGAAGAGTCCTGCATAATCTACAACAAAATGTAACCTAAAGCAAGCCTATAAAAAGATTTGTGTAATGAAGACCTAGTGTTTTTTTGGTTCCTAATTTGTCTTCTCTCTTAATAGCATGGAAAGATGCATGCCACAGCAGTGGTAAAGCCCAGCCAATTTAGGAACCAGAGTGATGATACCACTGCTGTGCAAGACCTCCCTCCTGCAGGAAATGTTTTGAGCTGAATCCCAGGTCACTGGTTCTGGAAAAAAAAGATGTTTTCCTTTCTTCAGAAACCAAATCAAGACGTTTGAACAAATGCAGAGCAATTCCACCATGACAGGGACTTCTCCAGACAAAGCATGGTACAGAAAGATAACCAGTACCAAAATCACTGTACTATTTTCTGGCTATTTGGATTTTGCCATGGGTTTAATAACATTGTGATCAGATTATGGAGAACAAAACTTTCACCAACACAGGCACTTTTCTGATGATCTCTTCCTACCAGTTCTGCAACAAGATAAAGATTCAAAATGAAAGCAGTGTGAAAAACAGGCACACAGAAAGTATAAACTGCATCCTAACAACTGATAGGATGAGAGGAAATGGCCTCACATTGCACCAGGGGAGGTTTAGGTTGGACAATAGGAGAAACTTCTTCACTGAAAAGGTTCTCAATGACTGGAACAGTATGTTCAGGCAGTTGGTCAAAACCTCCTCCCTGGAGGTGTTTCAAAGACACAGAGATTTGGTGCTGAGGGGCATGGTTTAGCACCAGACATGGCAGTGTGAGAGAAGGGTTGGACTTGATGGTAGTAAAGGTCTTTTCCAACCAAAACAATTCCATGACTATGATTAAAAATAAGATAGCAGTTTTGCTTGGGTGGAGGTATCTTTGATAGAAGAGTCCTGCAGCTGTAATTCATAGAATCACAAGAATGGTAAGGTTGGAAGGGACCTCAAGGATCATCCAGTTCCAACCCCCTGCCATAGGCAGGGACACCTCCCTCTAGCACAGGTCACTCAAGGCCTCATCCAATCTGGCCGTCAACACCTCCAGGGAGGGAGCAGCCACAACCTCCCTGGGCAACCTGTGCCAGTGTCTCACCACCCTCACTGCAAACAACTTCCTCCTAACATCCACTTTCAATCTCCCCTCTGCCACTTCAAACCCATTGCCCCTTGTCCTGCCATTCCCAGACCTTGTCAATAGTCCCTCTCCAGCCTTCCTGTAGGTCCCTTCAGATACTGGAAGGGTCTCCTGGAAGCCTTCTCTTCTCCAGGCTGAATTAATGGGCTTTAGCTGCTCAAGTCAACACTTCTATTTTTAGGAAATATCACAGCTACATGCCAAAGATGTTGCAAGTCTAACAATCACAACACAGCAACAACATCTGCTGGTGCATTTCCTGTGCCTCAAACATCTTCCTAGAATTTCCTTTGTTCTTTTGTTTGGGTTTGTTTGGGTTTTCTTAATATTCAGCCAACCATTGTCTCTTCATCTGAATATTGCTCCCAGCATTTCATGACATGTCTGCAGACCTCATTTTTGAAGATGTAGGCTAAAAGACAGTTATGGGAAATTTGAGCAAAGCTTCAGTATTCTTCACTTGGGGTGTCTATACAGTAAAGTGTTGTCAGTGAGCTTTTCTGACAATTAAATACTCCATCTGCTGCTGCTGACAATAGCAGTGGAAACTTTATTATGAGAACAATATTTTGGCACTACTGCTGCAATCATAGGTCTGATACTTTCATTCACTCCCATCCTCTTCCTGCCTCATAGGAAGAATCTTGACCACCAGGGTGGTTTTTGGGTTTTGGTTTTTATTTGTTTCATTTGTGGTTTGGGTTTTTGTTTGGTTGTTTGGCTTTTTTTTCCCTCTGTGGAGTTTATCATTTTAACTGCACCCTGAAAACTCTTGGGTTTGTTTGTTTCTTAATCCTGAAAACTCCTGGGTTTATTTGATTGGGGTTTGTTCCATTTCCCATAGATGCTATTACAAAGGTGGAACCTTAAGCATTGTGAAAATGCCTTTACATTTTTCGCACTGAAGTACTCATACAGGAACTACTCTTGACCTTTTTAAGCTACCACCCAGTGGTTTGAACTCCAAAATAAATTCTACAACCACAGATGAAATTCTAGCATGACTGAGCCTGTTCCTCATGAAGCAAGCAGGGAACTCATGTTTTCACCACAGACAGCTTTCTGAAATACTATCTAGTATCTGTGATGCAGTTTGGCAGCTACAGAGATTCAATATTCCACAAGAGGTTTTTGCCTTTTGTGGGTTTTACTTTTAAATTACTAGGAACTTTAACCTTAGAGCTTTCTACCAAAATTCCTTCCCCATCCCCCTATTCCCACTGAGGTAACAGGATGCCATCAAAGGATGTCAATGTCACAGTTTTTCTCAGCTCCAGAGAGGACTGTGTGCAGTCAGGATGCTTGTGTACCACTTGTGTAACACTCACTAATTGCAGTAGCTTCTTCTATATGTCTGTATGCTCCAGTAAGCCTTTATTCACCCTTCCCATTCAGGTCTTTGCTGTTGTTATGTACATAGCTTCCCCATTTTGCTCTCCAAGCTCTGCACTGAAATATGAATGTGTAGCTTGTACAGCTGTGTTAATTAGAAGCTGTGCAAGTTGCCATTTGCTGTATGCATGGTTTGTCTGGAGAAAAGCAGCTGACCTTCCCAGGCTTCTGGGTGCACAGATGGGCTCCAGTCCATGCTTCTTCCAACCTCCTCCTCCCTGCAGCAGTACCCCTTCGTGCTGCTCACGTCCAGGCCAACATCCCATCCATCTCTGAGGGGTTGTTTAAAAACCTTCTCTGCTGCCACTAGATCCATTCATATCATTTTCCTTATACAAGCAAGGCTGCCAGTCAAATGACTTTTTATAGCAAAAAGCCTGGGTCTCTACCTAGGATTAACAGTCCTTGAGCATTCATTCCATAGTCCCTCTTCCATGAAGCTTGCAGCAGCTACAAGCTATTGTAGCCTCCAGGCTGGAGAGTTGCCTGGCAGAAAGGGATCTGGGGGTTGTAATAGACAACTCAATATGAGCCAGCAGTGTGCCCAGGCAGCCAAGAATGCAAATGGCATCCTGGATTGGATTAAAACTGCTGTGGTCAGCAGAAGGAGGGAGGTGATTGTGGCCACCAGAGGTGGCTCTGGTGGTGCCACACATCAAGTGTTGTGTTCAGTTATGGGCACTGCAGTACAAGAGAGATGTGGAGGTGCTGGGGCAGGTCCAGAGGAGGGCAACAAAGCTGGGGAAGGGTCTGGAGAATAAATCTGATGAGGAGTGACTGAGGGAGCTGGGGATGGTTAGTGTGAAAGAGGAGGCTGAGGGCAGACCTCACTGCTGTCTGCAGCTACCTGAAGGGACCTTGTGGAGAGGCTGCTGCTTCTCTCTCCAATAGTAATTTTAGACAGAAGAAGGGGGAATAGACTCAAGTTGAGACTAGGCAGGTTTAGATTGGACATTAGGAAAAAGTTTTTCCTGAAGGGAATGGTCAGAGACTGGAATGAGCTGCCCAGGGAGGTGGTGGAGTCACCCAGCCTGGATGTGTTTAAGGGTGGTCTGGATGTGGTGCTTGGGGCTGTGGTTTAAGGTGAATCTTGTAGAGTAGGGTTCTAGGTTGGACTTAGTGATCCTGAAGGGCTTTGCCAACCTGCACGTTTCTGTGATTAATCTACTCTAAGGACAACAACAGATCATGCTGCTAGGTCCTGCAGCCTGCATAGACTGGTCTACATGTAGTTCTGTTTCTGTCATATGATCACATGTTGGTCAGAACTGGAAAATAATTTCTAAGTCTCATTTTCTCCCAAGTCCATTTATCTTATAGATTTGGAGGTAATTACCAGCTAATTGCTTAGGAAAATAAAAGATCCATTCATTATAACTGTATTAAGTTAAAACCATTTCAGGACAGTGCCCATGGAAGGCAATGCCATTTGCTGGGTCGGTGCTCATGGAAACACATAAGGGTACATACAAACACCATGCAGACAGCAAGAGGAAGATGATAAAAAACCCTTTTAATTTGATGACAGCCTGTTCATGCTGTCATGGATCTCCTATATTACATTTGCATAGTGATATGGGTTAGCCTATTGCCATAATTTATGGTTAATTAACCAATATCTATTGCCATAATTTCCCGTAAGATGCTTATGTTCTAATTATGTTGAAATCACACTTTGTACAGTCCTTACATACAATATGTGAGATCAACAGATGTGTAGATCTCATAATACACCCAGGAACACAGGATCTTATTTCACAGGGATCGCTCCATGGAAACCAGGATGAAGCAAACACTCCTAACCCACAAATACACACGACATGCTTCACCATTTAGTATCAACTGCAATCCCACTGGCCCAAACAGGAGGAAAATTCCTTTGGCATTTCTGACTTTCTGCTTTGTCTGACTGAGCTGTAGCCACAGACATGCTCAGCACATAAATTATTACTGAATTTAGCACTTACTGACAGAGTATATAAAAACGTGCACATGGCTGGGCCCAAATAGCAGTTGTGAGTGGAGCTGAATTCAGACGGTGGCCACTCACTAGTGGTGTTTCTCAGGCCCAAATAGCTCTCTCTATCAATCTGGATGAGGGGATTAAGTGCACCCTCAGTAAGTCTGCAGGCAACACTAAGCAAGAAGGGAGTGTTGATTTGCTTGAGGTTGGGAAGGATCTGCAGAGGGTTCTGGACAGCCTAGACCAAAGAATGGTTGCAAAGTTCCTCAGCAGAGAAAGACTGGGGGTGTTGATGGACAGTCAGCTGAATGTGAGTCACTTTGTGCCCAGGTGAGCTGAGATGTGGTGCTGAGGGACACAGTTTAGCACCAGCCTTGGAAGAGTCAGAGGATGGTTGGAGTCCATGATCTTAAAGGTCTTTTCCAACCAAAACAATTCCATGATTCTATAATACATTTGCAAACACAGTATGCACAAACAAGCCTTAAGAACAATTTGTCAACTCCAAATGAGTCTCAACATAAAAATGTGCTTTGCCTTACCAGAAACAATGAACATTTGATTAAATACAGAGAAGTCCTTGTAGCAGCTAACTCCAAGTACTCCAAAATGAGATTCTCACTGGATCGCTAACCTGACCACAAGTGCAGTGGCAAACAAGAAGATGAATTTCAAAACAAAATATCAAACCTCATTAAGAAGAAAAGCAGCTCCAATTAGCTTCAAGTCCTGATCTATGACCTGTAAGCACCTAGAAGTTCTTGATTTAAATTACATATTGTAATTTGGTGAGAAAATGTACTTTCTGGTATCCCTTCCTGCTGCACACTCATGTAAATGGTCCAAGACTTATTTACTGCAAGCCAAACAACACTTACATGAGACCCTGTGTTAACATGAACTACAAGACAGAAGTTATTACACAGCACACACACACACAAAATCTGTGTTGAAATAAAGAGTTTTACTGAAAATGAGATAATACAATGTCCAATTACCTTAGCCTATTTACAGAAAAGGACAGTGAAATGCAGAAGCAGCAGCAGAAGCCAGAGACCTACCCTCAACCCACAGCCAGTCTGGTGCAAAAAAAAAACAGCCCCCAAAATCCAGAAGCTGCAAACAGCAACCAGAACAGGAAGCCTCTCATGTTGCAACCTGAACTTCAAGCCCCATAATACTTTGCTCCAGGCAGCACTTTCATTTTCAAGCTGCCATGACAGCAGCATGGTGTTGAGTATCAGCAGCAGGTTGGACTCAACCCATGATACTTGCATACAATACCATCATAAGCATTTCTCTGCTCACATTACAGCTAACAGTGTATGGCAATGTAATTTAACACCTCTTTTGTTCACAGTTATACATGGTTCAAAGCATCAGGAAGAAAGCAAAGTTCACACACATTCAAATTATGAAGAAAAAAAAGTTTTAGGGGAAATAAGAAATCTGAGGAACTAAAATTCTACAAGCACTGCTACTGGGATTCCTCCAACTCTATTCATAGAATAATGGAACGGTTTGAATTTGAAGATGACCTTAAAGACCATCTAGTTCCAAATCTCCTGCTATGGGCAGGGACATCTCCTACTAGACCAGGTTGTGCAAGGCCCCATTGAACCTGGGTTGGAATGTTTCCAGAGTTGGAGCCTCCACATCATCTCTGGGCAACCTGTTCCAGGGCCTTTGCACCCTCATGGGGAAGGATTTTTATGTAAGTCAAGCTTCTTCCACTTTGAAGCCATTACCTCTCATCCTGTCCCTTCACATCTTTGCAAAAAGTCCCTCTCCACCCCTCTTGTAGGCCCTTTCAGGTACTGGAAGGTTGCTCTAATAGTCTCTCCAGAGCCTTCTCTTCTCCAGGTAGAACAGCCCCAACTCTCCCAGCCTGTCTTCACGAGAGAGCTGCTCAAGCTCTCTGAACATCTTCATGACCTTTTCTAGACCTTCTCCAGTAGCTCCTGTCCTTCTTGTACTGGGGGCTCCACAGTTGGACATGGTACTTCAGGTAGAGTCTCACCAGAGCACAGCAGGAGAGAATCACCTTCCTCAACTTGCTGCCTACACTTACTCTCAAACCCAGCACATGCATGGCCAGGTTAGATTCACAACAAGTTACTCAGTTTGTATTTACTGTGGGATCATTATCGTGACTTTTGGAAGAGTCCTTGTACAGGAAACTCACTCAGGGACCAAGACATCACAAGTACATCTGCTGGAGTTAATGCTAAGACTCCATAAGCACAGTTAGAACTGTTCCTGTTTTTGCATTCCTATTTTCCAAGTTCTGATTGTTCAAACTGTTTAATTCCGTGTCCATAAATACTCTCTGTGCAACTACTTCCTGTTGACCAAAAATCCAAAGAATCTCGGGGAATTTACCCAGATTTTTAAATATTAATAATATAATTAATATCCATGCAGAAATATTCATAACATATTATTAATAGCCATTAAAAAATCTAGGGGTAAATGGTTTAATAATTAAAAAAAAAAACCCTAAACAAAATAAAACCCCAGGGAGATTCAATTTGGTTGAAAAAAGACCTTTAAAATCATTGAGTCCCACCATTTTCCAGCTCTGCCAGGTCTGGGGCTAAACCATGTACCTCAGCACCTCATCTCTTTCTTTTAAAGACACTGAATAGCTTTTGCAAGTGTGTGGCCACTATGTAAGTGTGTATGATTAGAATATTTCCTTGCCCTGAATTAAACAAAAATGCACTACAGGGAAAACCAAACCATAGCTCAGAAGTATTCAAGTTTCAAGTAGTGCTACAGAAACACATAGAATCATAGAATGGTTGGAAGGGACCTCAGAGATCAT
>VWYK01107752.1:20449-37967 GCA_013399775.1 Semnornis frantzii
GCCCCAACTCTTGTAGCCTGTTCTCATAGGAGAGCTGCTCCAGTCCTCTGATCACCTTCGTGGCACACCTCTGGACCTGCTCCAAGAGTTTCATGTTCCTCTGTGCTGGGGGCTCCAGAACTGTACACAGTACTCCAGATGGAGTCTGACAAGAGCAAAGTGATAGAATCCCCTCCCTTGCCCTGCTGGTCAGGCTTTGACATGAAATCAATGTGGTCATCTGCTGACAGCAGAAATCAATCAATTCATCATGAGAAGCTACATCAAAGACACAGTTCAGCTCTAGACACGCTTACCAGGCAGGGAGGCAGCCAGGAGCTTCCCTTTCTTCACATCTGCCTTTCTATTTTGCCCTTTTTTGTAAAGATTGCTACAAATAACACCATGTCAGTGAAGATGCCTCACCAAGCTGGCCTGAAGCACAGTTGGACAAAGTACACCTGTCAGTCAGTCAGTCAACCTCTCTTCAGAGGAAGCCTTCAGGCACAGAATTCCAACTCAGCCTCTACCAAAGGACACATCTGGGGAGACAGAGCTAAACAACGCACTCCCAAAACGACTGCCACACACTAATGAACACTTACCTAGCCCAGCACAGCACCCAGTTAGGGCTTTTTTTTTTTTTTCTTTTTTTGCCACAAGTGAAAATGATTCATTGCTAGACAAACAACTGCAACGTGGTGGCCAATCTGGAGTCTTTCCCCTCCCCACCTACCTCTTGACACATAAAACTTTCCTTTAACTGATAAGATATTATATCCTGGAAGGAACCTGCAGCCTGCACAAAGAGCTATTATTTCTCAGGACAAAGTTAAAACCCAAGATTTTCTCTTAACTAAAGGCCTTTTTTTCCCTTTTCCTCCACAGCACCAACTTGTTCACTTTCATAGAGCAGCATCGGGGAGAATTTGCCAGAAGCAGCAGCACCAGGATTTGGCTCAGAGAGAGATGGTTTCTTTCTCTCCATACTAACAGAGTTTCACAGTACTGGGGTACGTTTCAAATACTGCAGTGCTGGCAAGGCAACAGACAACTATTAGTTCTATCATTTCCAAAACTCCACTTTATAAAGCTCCTCTTGTAAGTTCAAATACAAATGTGTTATTATTCAATGGAAACTACTTGGAGTCATCACTTCTCTCCACACAACTCCAGTTCCTTCCATTCCACAGATGAGTATCAAGCAACTGACAACCAAAACGTACCAGCAGTGAAGAAGGATCACAGCTCTGCCTGGTACTCACATTAACACAAGGGGCTGTTACGATACAATCAGAAAGAGCCCCTTGAAAACTGCACCCCAAAACCTAGAGAAAATTATTCCACAGGCCTAGGAATGGACACAGACCTACCACAGCCATGACTGTATTGCTTTGGGGAGTGTCTTGGAGGGATCCCATTAGGAGTGCTTGTGAAATTTCAGTTCCTCAGAAGTTTTCATTTTTCCTGAAAGAATTTTTCCTTGATGGTTTGAATCCATGTGAATTTTGCTTTCTTCCTGATATTCTGAACCACACAAGTTCAGAGTGGTAGCCAAAGAGGTGTTTCATTCCTAGCACATACTAATAGATCCTGTATTTGAAACAAAGCTGTTACAAGTTGAGGAACAAGGAAAACTTGCTCAGACTCATCCTAACTTCTGCCCTGGTTACAAGACTTGTGATAAAGCTCTTGGCACCTTTGGTAGGTAAACACACTGACACAGCTTTTGTGAATTTGAGACTTCCAGTTGTGGGTTGTCAAAACTCAAATCCAGAGTGAAGTGGAAATAATTTTTTTCTATTTCCCATCCTTAAGGTCTTTTTCCCCTTCCTATTCTCTTCTGGTATGATGCTTTTTACACTGAACCTAGACCAAGAGGGTCTTCAGGCAGTTCCTTCACTAAGCAGCCTTTCTTCCCACGACACTGTTTCTGCTAACTTGAAAACAACTAAATCCTAAGAACTTTGGAACCCACTTCCAGGACAGAGAGAAGAAACAGGCTAAAGGAACACACAAGTAATTAATGCTGCCAAGAGCTGTAATAGGAACATTTTTACATTTGTACAGTTTTACATTTATCTGTTCATCTGCAAAGCCTACATCTTAGTTTGGGAAATGGCCACCTTCATTCTACAGCCAAATCTCTCACCTCTCTCTCAAACCCTCAGAGAGGCCCCTAAGGCATCTGAAGAATATGGGAAAGAGGGTGGAGAAAGAGATCCATCTGTAACTGGGAAGTAGTACAGAGACCTCTAAGTGAAAACAGTGGCTATGTTTCAGATGAGGAGACAACAGCATTCTCTTAGAAGGAGAAAAAACACATATGTGGCAAGTAAAAAAACTTGTTAATTAACATGGAGTAACAGGAGGTAAATATTAACCAGACTAAATCAGTACCAAGGATCCAAATCCCAGCATGGTGCAATGCAGAAGCCCCAGACAACTTGCAGAAGGGACCTACTGAGCTTTCCCAAGACTTAATTGTGCCACAGGTATCCCAAGCAGAAGAGGCAGTATGCTCAATTCTGCACAGCAAGGGAGAAGTGTGAGGGAAAGCAGTAAGGAGCATGCAGTGGAGTCACTGTAGCCCATGCATTCGGGAGGATGACCTCTTCATTATTTCAGTGAGTGACTGAACTGTAGGACTAAGGATGAGGCTGAAGATAACCCAACTAGAAAATGAAAATGAATAGATGGCTGCTCTTGTGAGCTTTGGCAAAGCAACACGGAAAGAAACGTTCGTGCCTCAGCGAGTGACAATGGCACACTTCCTCTTGTAGGCGGAATTCCAGAGGTATGTAGCTCCCACTGTGCACACACACACACCTCTCTCACACACTCCTCAGAGCCACCACAGGCACTGCCTCATGCTGGAACCTGCCCAAAGAGCACATGAGTAGAAGCACATTATCATACGAGTCCCATCACCCAGCATCACGCTCCCTGACAGGGAACGTTACTGTACAAAGGCAGGAAATAAACTGAGGAGACATTTATAGTCAGTCCAGAGGGAATTTCAGAATCGTGGGTCCTAGATACTTTAGCATCAGTATAAAATTAGTTTCCTTTACATTGCAAGAAAGTAAGTAGCACATCATACATTACTCACCTCTGCAGGAAATGCCTTGGCTATCAATTACTTGTTTGCAGATTCCACAGATTTTGTATTTCTTAAAAGACTTGGTTTTGAAGGTGTGAGACCTTGAAGTTGTTTCTTGAGGCTAGAAGCAAGAGAAATAACATCAGACTTCACCTCAACTTTTGAATCATACTTTAAAGTGAAATATAGGTAATTTTAAATTAAATCACAGGAAAATAAATGTTCTGTTTGACATTCACAAGGTGGACTCTTTCCCCCTTAACACAGTAATGAGACCTGACCCATTACCAGTGAACGCAGATCCTCCCCTCCCTGGAGGTATTCAAGGCCAGGTTGGACAGGGTCATGAGCAACCTGATCTAGTGTACATTTCGGTCACGTAGCATTTTGAGAAGAGTTTACACAAAAAACCATTCCCCAGATTTCAGTTAAACCCATACAGATTAAAGCACTCAAGACATACCACTTAGTTTTTACAGAATCACAGAAACATGCAGGTTGGCAAAGCCCCTCAGGAGCACCAAGTGCAACCCAGAACCCTACTCTACAAGATTCACCTTAAACCATAGCCCCAAGCACCACATCCAAACCACCCTTAAACACATCCAGGGTGAGTGACTCCACCACCTCCCTGGGTAGCTCATTCCAGTCCCTGACCACTCTTCCCAGGAAAAAAATTTTCCTAATGCCCAATCTAAACCTCCCCAGCCTCAGCTTGAGGCCATTCCCCCTTGTTCTGTCTCCAACTACCTGTGAGCAGAGCCCAGCAGCAGCCTCTCCACAATGTCCCTTCGGGTAGCTGCAGAGAGCAAAGAGGTCTGCCCTCAGCCTCCTCTGTTTCACACTAACCATCCCCAGCTCCCTCAGTCTCTCCTCATCAGATTTATTCTCCAGACCCTTCCCCAGCTTTGTTGCCCTCCTCTGGACCTGCTCCAGCACCTCCACATCTCTCTTGTATTGCAGTGCCCAAAACTGAACACAACACTCAAGCTGTGGCCTCAGCAGAGCTGAGTCCAAGGGCACAATCCCCTCCCTGCTCCTGCTGGCCACAGCATTCCTAATCCCAGCCAGGATGCCATTGGCCTTCTTGGCCACCTGGGCACACTGCTGGCTCATACTGAGTTGTCTGTCTGTTACAACCCCTAGGTCCCTTTCTGCCAGCAGCTCTCCAGCCACACTGTCCCATAGCGTAGCTTGGGGTTGTGTGACCCAAGTGCAGGACCTGGCATTTGGCCTTGCTGAAACTCGTCCCATTCATGCTGGCCTATCCAAGTCCCTCTGTCTTGGTAACACTGACACAGCAGTTCTTTTTTTGGCAGAAACTTAACACTGGTTCACAGAATCACAGAATGATGGGGGTTGGAGGGAGATCATCTAGTTGAAATCTCCTGCTAAAGCAAGGTCATCCACAGCAGGCTGTCCAGGATCACAACATTCAGGTTAGTCTGAAATCTCTTCAGAGAAGGAGACTTCACAACCTCTCTGGGCAGCCTGCTCCAGGGCTCTGCCACCCTCAGAGCAAAGGATTTTCTCCTGTTCAGGTGGAACCTCCTGGGTTGCAGTTTATGCCCACTGCTTCTCATCCTGTCACTGGGCACCACCCTTTCACTATTGCTGAGCATTGAGAAGATCCCCTCTCAGGCTACTCTTCTCCAGGCTAAACAGTCACAGGTCTCTTAGCATTTCCTCCCCACAGAGATGTTCCAGATCCCTCAGCAGGTCTGTAGCCTCTGTTGGACTCTCTCCAGCATTTCCCTCTCTCTCTCAAACTGCAGAGCCTAAAACCAGTCCCAGGACTCCAGCGGCAGCCTCACTGCGGGGGGAGAAGAACCTCCCTGGACCTGCTGGCCACACTCTTCTTAATGCACATTTCATTAAACCTATGAAGGAGACATTCCCAATGTTACTCCTAAATACTGTACCCTATCACAACAGCTGACCATTCAATGAAGAACAGAAACAAGCAATACTTATTTCAATTCCATGTTTTTAACACAAACAGCCATTGTGAGAACAGTTCATCCTTCAAAAAGGCACAGGGCTGAGACCTTTTATCAAAGAATCAAGGAAATACTGTAAAATTAAATCTGCTTAAACAATCATCAAGAAAATTGTGTAACTATAATCAAATACTACATGCTTATTTAAGAAAATAAAATCTCAACACCTTTGCTTCTTATTACTTCTACAGAATCAGTTCCCTCCAAGGTCACACAGACGACAACTAATCTACACATGAGGAAATGCAAGTCTCATCAAAAATAAGTAGCACTTTTAAAATTAAGTTGTTCAGTTGGAGTCAGAAAGGCAAAAAAAAAATCCCTGTTAGCCTGTTCTTTCTCTGCCTCCAAAACTCATGACAACCCATGTCAGATATTCCAGCTAAGAGATGATCATAAACACATGTGCAAAGCCTCATCAGCTTTCCCTACGTCAGACTCTACTCATGCTGGCTTGTTCATGGCCCATAAAACCCTCTTAGCACAGCAGCAAAATGACAGAATACAAAGACTTCTCTGTTGACTTCGTGTCCATGCTCATGCAAACAGGACCCTTTTTCCCTAGCCACTCTGCAAATAACCTCCCAACCCATGCTGATGTCTCCTGGGAATCTCTTTGTGCATTTTTCTACTCTCCAAGGTAGCTTTAAATTCCCTGATATAATACTGATTACTATTATTTTCAATACCTGGAAGGAGGGGAGTCAGTGTATTAGCAGAGTGGGTATTTCATGGCCTTTTAAGAGTTGGGGTAATGCCCATAGCATGAGTCCAAAAGGAAGTTTAGCTAAGAGAAGTCTAAAATTCTTCATGAAAAGGCTGAGCCCCAGATTAAAAAAACCAAACTAACTGCAGCATAAATAATATATGCATGAAATAGATATAATAGAGATTTCATATCTCTATGAAGTAGAGATACTAATTTTGCAGAAATACCTCTTTCTTACAGAAATACACCTATTTCTGTAAAACTGCTCCAAAAATAGACCACACCAGCTATGGAAAACCCAGCACAGCTAGCTGAGGGGAATACCAGACCATTCATACACTTTCAGTCCTTTCTGTTAAGGTTACTCATATTTATTTCTGTCACCTCCCTACTTCCCCTTCTCCCATATATTACACAAAGCCTACATAGCAAAAGTCACAGGATTTCTGCACAGTTACTCAGAGCTCCCACCAAGTTCCCTGCAGTCCCTGTAAGCAGCACATGTGCAGTGACTGTAGGAGCCAGGACTCTCCAGCATACACCAGTTGGTGCTACTGATAACGCTGAACAGTTCCAGAGCTGTTCTCCCTCCCCAGAGCAAACAGCATTTCTGAACTTTCTTACTCCACTGTTGAAGGTTTCATTTCCAGACAAATATTTGACAGTGCCTACTAAGCATGCAGGCCAAGTCACAGGATATTACTCATCAACCCCTCGTGGCCAAGCAGGTCTCCTGAGGTGCATTAAGAGCGCAGCCAGTGTGGTCCCTGGTGAGATCACATGTGGAGCACTGTGTCCAGTTCTGGCTCCCCAGTTCAAGAGGGACAGGGAATTACTGGAGAGTGTTCAGTGAAGGCTACAAAGATGATGAGAGGATTGGAGCATCTCTGTAAGGAGAAAAGGATGAGAGACCTGAGACTGTTTAATCTGGAGAAGAGAAGACTGAGAGGAATCTTCTTGTTGTTTATAAATATCTGAAGGGTAGGTGTCAAGATGAAGGTTCCAGTCTCTATTCAATGGTGCCCTGTGACAGGACAAGGGGCAATGGATACAAACTGGAACACAGGAAGTTCCACCTCAACAGGAGCGGAAACTTCATTGCTCTTAGGGTGTCGGAGTCCTGGAATAGGCTGCCCAAAGAGGTTGAGAAGTCTCTTTCTCTAGGGACAATCAAGACTCACCTGGATGCATTCTTGTGTGACCTGCCCTAGGTGACCCTGCCTTGGCAGGGCAGCTGGACTTGATCTCTAGAGGTCTCTTCCACCTCTACCATTCTGTGATTCTACAATCCTGTCTAAAATGGCTTTCAGAAGTACAAGGCTGTCCACAACTTCTTGGTAACTATAAGAAGCGATTATGCCAAAAGTCTCACTCGCACAAGGATGAGATGAACATCCAGGAACAGCAAACCTATGTGATTCTCTACAGCACCCATACAAGAACAATGTCTTGGAAAACATACTGTTGCTTCAGAAGCAGCACAGGGTTTTAGCCCAGTGACATTACCATGGGTGACACCTTCAGCTAAAGTACATACACAACTGCCCCCAGTGAACATATACATACTGCAGAGCTTACACTACGTGACAAGAATTATGGAATCAACATCAGTTGGGTAAGACCTTTAAGATCACTGAGTCCCACCACTCTCTAGCTCTACCAAGGTTGGTGCTAAACAATGTCCCTCAGCACCACATGCCTACCTGCTTTCAACACCTCCAGGGATGGAGATTCAACCACCTCCCTAGGAAGCCTGTTCCAGTTTTTGAGAATCCTTTCAGTGAAAAAGTTTCCTCTAACACCCAACCTAAACCTCACACAGAATACAAGACAGTGGGGGAATAAAAAAATAATTATTTGTTGTATAACTGAAATAAGGCATTTCTGCCTGTTTAATTTCCATTCAGAGATTATTTCTATGATGATAAACACAGCACATGTGCATATTACACAATAAAATGCACTCAAACACCTCATTATACTACTATCACTACCATTTATTATTACCAAATAACATCAGAGGGATTGCAGAGGGAAACACTACATTTACTTTCTGTTCATTCAAGGCATTTCACAAGAAGACAAGCAGCCCATGCAAGATATGAGAGATCTGATTTAGGATCATGCAGGCTGAGCTCACAATACCCTTCCCAGTGCAGTCAGCTCCTGACCTGCGACTGGAGTGAGGGCATATGGAGATACTGGTGAGAAGAAAAATATCTCATTGAATCAGGTGAGTAGTCCATGCTGAGAGGAAAAAAAATGCTATTAATTGGTAGTACAAAGTTGCTTTGCTGTATGAGCACAAGGAGCTAAAGAAGAACAGAAAATGCCATAAGCAGCACTTTTTTCTTCCTCATTTAAAACATTTTGTGCTGTAATTCTAAGCAGCAGAAGCACTTTTGATTTCTCAGATAGAGGAAACCAGGGGTCAGGTTTTAACAAGAAACTCCACCTAGCTACTATGGTTTCCAAGTCATACACTTTCTCAAACAGAACTAAAAAGGTTTCTGACTGTCCAGACATTAAAGGAGTTATGTATGGGTAAGGAAACAGGTCAGAGCAGCCAAGCACCTGCATTCAAGGTGCATCAACAGCCAACTATAGAAGACATGGCTCAAACTTGAAGTATGCCTTACTGGGTCAGCACAGTGTCCACCTTACCCACCCAAGTGCTTGATTGTTGTGTCAAAGACACACACTATTCATAGAATCAACCAGGCTGGAAGAGGCCACAAAGATCATCCACCACCCAAACTATCACCCAGCCCTAGCCAATCAAAGCCCCATCCAGGCTTTTCTTCAGAATAAGCCAGCCCTCCCCATTCTGAGTCCCACTCCTTCCAAGCTCCTGTTGCACCAGGGATGGGGGCAGTCCATCCCTCATCCTTTCTCTTCATATCTGTTAATGGACTTATTTTTCACTAATTTTGCCAAACTGCTTTGAACATGCCAGTATTGTCTGCCTTGTATCCTGCAGCAGCAAGTTCCAGGTCACACAACCCCTTCTTTAAAGTACAGATTTATTTTAAAGTAACCTCCCACCAGTCCCACCAGAAACTTCTTTGTTTCTTCACTGAGGGATTATATGACAAGTTCTGTCTAGTTTAACCTACTCACCATCTTCATTTTTGTAAAAGCTTCATCATACTCCCCCTACACTTTCCATTTTCCAAAATACAGAGTCTAAATCTTTTCAGGTTCTTCCCAAAAAAAAGGCAGCTGTTCCAGCCCCTTGACCATTTCAGTCATCCCTTTTTGGAGATGCTCTCGTCTGCCATATGCTTTTATACATACTTTTATTCATAATGGATTTGTTGCAAGTTAACAAGTGAAAAGGACAGGATTGTTCCACAGCTTGTTCAACTCACACAGTCTAACACTTGGGTCTCTAGACCTAGATTATAGGTGCTTCTAATTTCAGCTGTCAGAAAAGCAACACTGCTCGTGTGCTGAAAGACCAATGGTACCAGTTCTCACAACCAAAGCTGTGCACCTTAGCTCCCTCACTGACAGCTTTGAACTACAAAGCTAAAAGTCAAACAGACACAATACAGCACAAGATGGGATAGAGAAGTAGCAACACAACCCCAGACTGCTATAGGGTTCTGGTACACGGGGTCCACAGCCTCAGTCACCCTACGAAGCGACCTGCCCAGAGGGAATCATGACAGGACATAACAGCAACTTCGCTGTTCTAACAAGACAGGACCTAGTTTCATTATCCTTTCATGCCACATACATTTATCATTTGTAGACAGTTGTCCTGCTGTGAGATAGAGCAACACTAACTCTGCTCAGTACTGAGTTCCCACCACAGACTCTGCTGAGGGCCAGCACTTCTGCAGCTCAGGGCAGGTTTGCACAGTGGCTGCTGCTAGCAGTGACAATGCTGCTGGAGAGAGTCAGCAGCAAGCTAGGGGGCAGATCAAGGGCACTGCTAAATCTTGTGTGCCACCTTGGGCTGCAGGAAGGAAAAGTCTCGAACTCTTGGGAGGAAGGGACAAGACAGGTGACCCTAAACTGAGCAACAGGGGATTCCATCCCATGGACATCATCTGAGAGATCAAGCTGAGGGATCACCAACATCAAGTCTCTATTTCAACTGTGTCTGAGAAGGACTCTGTCCTGCCTTCTATCTCAACCCATGAGTTCCTGAATCCCATTTCCCTGAGTCCATCCTGGAACTTCTGCCACAGCATCAGTGGTGAGAGTGATTAACTATCATCATGGGGTAGGGTTCAATGTTGGTTTTGTATCTATTTGCATATATTTCCTTATTTTTATTAAAGCAGTTTTAGTTTTCATTCCCAATCCATCAGTCTCTATCCCTTATTCCCCTACTCTTCCCTTCAGGATGGCAGAGGGGTTCATGGAGAGTGTCTTTCACTTGTCTAGTGGCCAGTCCTGCCCTAACCCCTGACAATGGTTCACCTTGATGGGACGTCCTTCATCTAGATCATCAACTGCATGTCCTTGTCTCAAAGTTTTAAATTCTTGAGACAAGTCAATACCAGCTTTCTTTGAAAGATGGTTTCTACAACATACAGAGCTACTACAAGAGAGTAAAACGTTTGGAAGAGATTGGCCACTTCAGACCTTAAAACAACACAGAGGAACTTTTTCACATCTGCCATTTTCCCAGAGAGTTTCGAGTCCTTTCCCTTAGATGTGGCTGAAATGTCAGTCTAGAAAACAATAGGTTTAGGTCTGCTTAGACACAGGTGACACCCACTGAGGAAAAGCAGCACCCAAGGAGGTCTGAATGCATGCCCATTAGCAGCCCCAACAATCCTCCCAGTAGGATACGAGGCAGAGAAAATCCTCACTTCTCCATTCACTTATTTTTAAGAATTAGTTGCCTGTAGAGAGCAGTGGTTCAATCCTGCTCCTCCCAGCAGGAACAAAAAAAGGGCCTGTGGCCACTCCTCCCTTGTAATGTAAAATAGTTGCACCTCTCACATTTTTCCATTTCATCACTTCTTTGCATTTCTGTTTCCACATCTTCATTTCTCCATTGCACATGAATCTGTATTGGTGGAAAAGAAATTAGGAGACAGATGGAAGGTCCATTAAGAGAATCATTACTCCAGACACTGTCAAATTTGTCTTTCATCCTCGTCTCATTGGCAAAGTGACACTTTGTTCTGTGTGGGAAAATATTGTACAAAGGAAAGGCCTGAAAGCAGCAAAGGCCTGTCTGCATCATGAAAGCTCCCTGTCTGTCAATGGCTTTTTTCTTTTTTTTGTTAAATGAGCTGGCCTTAACATTGCTAAGGCTACAGCACTGCTTTCATTACATGAAGGTTGGAACTCCCACATATTCAGAGTCAGACATCTGAAGACTAGAATGCCCATCTCAAAATAACAGGAAGAAAAAGGTTATTTCTGAATACACTTGGTTTATCTTCAGTTCACAAGGCAAAGAGATGTTGAAGAGCATCACAACAGTAACAATTCTGAGACATCGAGTCTTTGCCCTTGAAATGCAGACAGCTAAACTTTATTTCTCTTTGAATCCTCCTCATCCAGAATCTCTAATCAACTCTCTTCCCTCTACAGACTAATTCTTGCAGGTACACATCAAGCAGAGCACATGCTTCTGTGCATATTTCCTCTCTCTCTCGATAGTCCCTCATAAACCTGTGCACAGTGACCTGCAGCAATGCACACCTGACCCTCCTATGACGTGATGCAGTGCATTACAAGCCAAATACCAAAAAGCTACCAAGAGCTCCTAGTAAACAGTTGCTGGTGTGATAAGAAGGAACCAAGTATTAAACAAAAATGCACCAAAGAAGCCAAGGAAAGTTACTAAAGTGTGCATAGCAAGCAGAGAAAGGGAGAACAGAAGCAAAAGGTCAGATCTTGGCTACAGCAAGGCTGGACTGCAGCAGCTGAATGCCAGGACATTGACCAGGTCACTGAGAGCCAGAAGAAATACTCTGAACACAATGGAGTGAGTGATTTCAGCCATTTCATAGGAAGCAGCCTGGGCAGAGCTGCTGAACAGGAGCTCTACGAGTAGAACAGGCCAAGGCAGTGCGGGGCAGCAATCTGTGCCCAGGAAGAGCACTGGAGCCCTGTCAGTTCAAGAGGTAAAGCCCACTGGTGCTTATGCCCTTCTCACAGTTTGGGGCTGTGAGCAACCTGCTCTAGTTGCAGATATTCCTGCCTGCTTGCAGTGGGTTGGACTGGATGACCTTGAAAGGTCCCTTCCAGGCACTGTGTGACTCTATATAGGCTGATTTTGCTACTCAGCTTGAGCTTTCCCTCATACTCCCACAATCCTGCTTGAGGCAGGTGTGCTATGCTAATCCACACTTCACTTGGAACTACTTTTAGGCAGGTACCCTGTTGTCTGCACTGCTACATTTCATATCTATCTTTCCCACCCTCAACCTCTAGAGAAAGTCTGGGCAAGAAATGCAGGGAGGTGAACAGGTTGATAGCTGCACACTGTGCAGATGAGCATTTAGCAGCTGCTAAGGAAGCACTCACATCGAAGGTGCCCGTATCAGGGAAGTATCAGTCATCAGCCAGGATCTGCTTCCTGCAATACCACTGTTACATCTTCAAGAGGCAGCAAACAACATGCTTTCCAAGCCTGCAGGAAAAACTCATTTCAAGTTGAGTCAGCAGGATGGAAATATGGCAACTCCGATTGAGTTTCCTCCTCTCCCCACACACATCCTTATTTAACTGCTTTATTTCAATCCAGGCTACCAGTGTGGCTGTTGGAACCTACTGACACAGTATTAGTAATTGCATGGAGTCTACCTGGCCATCGTACTTTGAAAGGCAAGACCTACACTAAACAGGGAAATGAATGCAGGCCAGCATCTGTGGCCAGAACACTTTCACTCAACACCTACATTCCACACCCCAAAGTACATACTTCAATGTATTCCCCTAGGCTGGAAGCAATAGTATTCCAAAGACTCCTACTGCACCATGTAAACAGCTCTAGTAAAACTTGCAATTCCAAGCAGATTATCATCTGCACTAATGATGGCAACTCGCACAGGAAACAGCACTCAGCAGGTGTTTGTATAGCTGGAATAACACCTTTCTTTCTTCATTCTGTAGTTCCTTTACTTCATACAGTTGATCCTGGTCCAATCACTAATCTAAAATAACATCTTTCCTAGAACAGCTAAAAATAGAAACATATCTTACACTTCATTAAACCCAGAGCCATAACTTCTGTTTCACATGAGTTTGCATTCAGTAATGTCAGAAGTGAAATATGAAAAATCTTCATTGCACACTTCTGTGTAGAACTTTCATAACATCCAGCTTCACTTTTTTGCTACTACTCCACTGTAGCTTTGCCATTTTTCCCCCACCAAGCCTAATCGATCCCTTTCAGGAATCACAACCAAAACAAAATTATACAAACTTCTACAAAACTTTGGGGGTTTTTGGTTGGTTGGTTGGTTGGGTTTTTGGAGTGGGTTGGTTATGGGTTTTTGGGGGGGTTGGGTTTTGGTGGGTTTTTTTTGTTTGGTGGGGGTTTTTTGTTGGCTTTTTTTGTTTGTTTTTTTTTTTTTGCAGGGGAGGCTAAGTGCCACTCAAAAAATCAGAAATGTTTACTTAATGATTCTGCTCCAGGATGTAATTTCCCTGCATTCATCAGAGAGCAGACAACTTGTGATTAGCTATTTATTTTTAATCTTCCCTGGTGTTCCAGTGTGGTTGTTAGATGAGCCTCTGGGAACACACACTGATGAAAAACACCACACTTGTAACAGTAGATTTTGCACATCTTCTATTTGTTTTTCCCTGACACTACAGATTAGTTGTATTGACCACTGTGAACACATCTCTCAGTGTTTATTATGTGATAACAGCATATGAAAAGTTTCAATCACTTTCCCTTACTGCTGCCAACCACAGATGATACTGTAGAGAGTCCATGCTTACCTAAGCCCTAACCAGCAAACCAGACAAAACAGAGAGCAAAGACTAGTGCTAGACAGGTTTGTATTTCTACTGAAGAACATGAACCACACACACAAAAAAAAAAAAAAAAAAACCAAACAAAACACACAAAACAAACCAACCAAACCAAAAAAGAAAACGAAAACCAACAACAAAACAGTGTCAAAACTTCCCAGTTAAACACACCAATCATGCTACACCAATATTTTCATGATGTGTGACTATTTCAAACATGCTAAGGAGATCCATTCCTCACTGCAGCAAAGAGCAGAACAAGGTTCCTCTTCCGATCGTCGTGCTGCTTCCACAACCATCCTTCCCACTCTGGTACCTGAACCAGCACTATGGAAAACAGGCTGCTCAGGCTCTGCCAGGCATGCTTAACACAAGATGTAGTCACACTGGGCCATACAGAAAAGAGAGAGCACTTCTCATGCCAGATTAAAGGAACTCTCAGTGAATGTGTTAACTGCTATCATGTTCAGTCCCCACACAATCTGATGTTTGGTGTGGAGCTCTGGGAAGAGAACTCCAGCAGCAAAGCATATTGCGCTACAGTATAAGAACATGCCTACAGCAAGCTAATGATCATAACCATACCTGTCTCTGCTGAACCACACACTCTTAACAGAAATTAAGCTACACTTACCTCCACCTTCTTACTTGAACCATTTTCAAAGTCACTTCAGTTGCAGCCTAGAGATAGGGTAGCAGCCTTCCCTGCCTGTCCCAATGGGCTCCCCCTTCCCAAGTTGCTACTCCCATTTAAACACCAGCCTCAGAGAAGAATATGGTAAAACAGCCATCTTGACAAATGGCATCAATTCTGGTCACTGAGCAGTGCAGGCTGCTACTAACTGGGAGCCTTGTGTGCTCCTGCCCAGTCAGGAAAATATTTCCTTTTTTTTTTTTTTTTTGCTACTGGCCCGAGGCTTGGAACTTCAATGCCTCTCCCATGCCTTGTGAATGAACCAGGATAATGTACAATGGCTTATACACATGGATCACATTCAGCCACAAGCTCTAAAGCTCTTGTGGAAACAGGAATCAAATGCAACACACACTGATAACGTTATTATACAGTGCCTGCTCTGTAGCTGATTAACTTGCTCAGTCACCCAAGGACAAACAGTTAAACTATTACCTTGAGAAAAACAATTACATAAAACACAACTGTTCCTCACACTGCTCTGCTCCTTCCTGGTAGCTCAGAATAACTCCCCACTTTGCATTTGCAAATAGTGATCCCAGGCACTCCCCTTGGCACTAAAATCCAGATCTCTTGACACAGGAAGTAAAGAAAAGCTTAATAAAACATATTTTGTATTTACTTTTGTGATGCCTTTTCAAGGCCCAAAGAATTCACTTCAAACTCTAAATTCTTCCAGTGACCAGGAAAATCCACAAATTCTTACTCTTCTTACCAAATATTCTCCAATCTGTGCCTCTGTATCAGGGATCTTATGTTTCCATCCTCTCCTCTGCTGCACCAAGAGTGTTTTCATATTAACACACTAGAAAAGTACTCTGTTCTCTCCCTATTACCTCAGAGCAATGATGGTTTCTATTAAAGCATTTAGAATTTTTCCTGTGTCATCCTTTAGATTTCTTTTCTTGCACTTTAGAGGACTTAATTCACTATCACAAGAGTTACTGCTTTCTCTGCCCCACAGAAAACACTCCTAGAACAGATAATAAAGCAAATGTCTAGATCACAGCATTACAAAAGTGACAGTCTCATAGCACACTTAGCAACATTTGAACTACTTTCATGGGAATCTACAACCACAATCTACAACTACAATCACAAGAAGACTAGAGAACACTCATTTCAAACATTCATCCTCTTTCTGACATCCAATTGTGCTCATTACTACAGAGCACATCATGTAGTCACTCAATACTGCTAATGAAATCCAACAAAACTCCTCAATTATCTTCAGTGCCCAGCCATGTTTGTTGGCAGATCTTTGACAAGGCAGTCCTGCAGGCTGGTATTTTTATAAATGCTGTGAAAACATAAATACTGGTTTTTGCAAGAACAAAAGTGTATCTTTGAATGTCTCTTAATGCAGAAGAAATAACCATTCAAAACAAAGTTATCAAGTCTTGGCCTAGCTAGCAGTATTACTCAGCAGGTACTCAGCACTCAACAGATTTCACTCGAACTGCCAGGACACTCACAGTGTGACTCTCAGGATGTTTGAGCTGGCAAAGCAGATTTCCTTATGAGCAGCAAGTCACCTGACAGAACCAAAGGACTAAGAGCAATCAGCAATAAAACAGCACTAGGTAAAAACAACCTGCCAGCATAAAAAATTTCAACAACCAACCACATGTTGGCTTTTTCTAATTACAGAATCACGGAATGCCAGGGGTCAGAAGGGACCTCAAGAAATCAAATCCAATCCCTCTGCAAAGTAGGGCCGCTTAGGGCAGGTCACACAGGAACACAGGCAGGTTTGAAGACCTCTAGAAAAGGAGACTCACAGCGTCTCTGGGCAGCCTCCTCTAGGGCTCTGCCAGCCTCACAGTAAAGTTTTTGCTCATGTTGAGATGGGATTTCCTGTGATTGAGTTTGCATCCATTGCCCCTTGCCCTATCACTGGGTATCACTTCAGAGAGTTTGGCTCCATCCTTCTGAGAGTCACCCTTCAGATATTTGTAGACACTGATATGGTCTCCTCTCAGCCTTCTCTTCTCCAGACTAAACAGTCTCAGATCTCTCAGTCTTTCCTCATAAGAGAGATGCTCCAGGTCCTTAACCAACCTTGTAGTTCTCCCTTGAACTCCCCCAAGCACTTGCCTGTCCCTCTTGAACTGGGGAGCTTAGAAATGTACAGGATATTCCAGACGTGGTCTAACTAGGGCTGAGTAGAGGGCGAGGAGACCCTCCCTTGTATTATGTGACTTTCTTCAGATTACACATTTCAGGACAGGAAAATGTGAAGAACTTCCATTTTTTGCTGTTCAGCCTGACACTACTGATGTAGCCCTTTCCCTCTCCTTCACAGCAAGCACACCACTGGAACCCATTCTCCACAAACACATAAAACCTTAGTGACCAAACCACAGCCAGAACATGCACTATTCTACTGAGGGTGTACACAAGACAAAGGCAACAAGAGAAAGAGAGAACTGCCTCTTGCTAGCATTCTTTCAGGAAAAATTTATAATCCCTTAATTTTGCCATTCAAACAAACCTGATGCCTCCAGCCATAAAAAGCCTAGTGCCTGTGTGCTTGTTTTATTTGTTAATTATCACTGCACACAAGGCTTTAAGGCAATAAAACTGGTTATAGGCTGCAACGCTCAGCAGCGGAGGAACCACAAGGAATTCACAGATGTGATTACCTTCTTCCAAGTTAAAAGCATTGCTTCAGAAACATCAGCACATAAAATGGGTTGAATTGCTGAGAAATAAACATACTTCAGTTTGTCCAGTACCCAGCTCTCCAGACAAATTGTTATCAGCCTGGTTTAAACAAAGGGTTGCTTTAATTAGTGAAATATTACTAACTGACAGGGCAAATTCCAAAAATACTTCACTACAATTAGAAACCTTTTTCCTCCCATTAAAACAAATTTTAAATAGCATTTAACCCCTACATGGCCACACGGGTGTGCTCTAAGTGTATCTATTTCTCCTCTGCACAACAAACACAAGTAAACAATAAAAACGTTAACTGAAGCATCTGAAAAAGTTTCACAATATTATTACTAGAGGATCTAAAGGACATTTCTGTGCTGTTTGATGTTTTTACAAATTGTGCTCAGCTGTGG
>VWYK01107755.1:1699-12996 GCA_013399775.1 Semnornis frantzii
CTTAGAAGGAAAAAACAACTGGTACTTTGACAGCTGTATATTAAAATATAATTTATTATTTGGATATGCAATTTTAGAATGTGAAAGAATTGAACTTTTTTCCTCCTCTAGGGATAAGGGAGAAATAATTAAGTTAGCAATAGGTGTATTTCCTTGACGTGAGCAGTTTTAAAATGCAGCACTTGAAAGTGCTTGCCTGTGTTTATTAATTTAAAATGAGACTTTCTTGTTTCCCAAAAGGCAAATTCTCTATCTTCCTAATGGTGCTACTGACAAAACTTAGATTCAAGAAGACAGTGAAATGACCCCTGAACTATTTTTTTTTTATTAATTTTTGAAGCAAGTCACTGTTTTGATATAGGAAACCCACTAAGTGCTACTGAAACACAACAGGGAAAAAAAGGAATTCACTTCGTATTTGTCTTTTCAGAGGCTACTAAAGCTCTGCACTACATTCTCTTTACATGGAAAGACAAGATCAAGCTGATTGTATTCTTACTGATGGAGAGATGCACACTGAGCCTGCAAGTAACTCTCAAGACAAATGGTTTGTTCCTTCATAAAGGTTCTCCTCATAGCATTTCTACGGATTATATATCTGCTAAAACCACAATGCTTAGAGCAGAAGAAAGTTCTCAGAGGAACAAAATATGCCATCTTTCAAGACAAAGTCAGAGAAGCCTCTATTTTTATGCTTTTTCTACAGCTTTCCCCTTTAGTACATTTGGAAAACTGGACTGTACAAATAAAGATCTGAAATGTCGTTCTCAGGACTTGTTGCATGGAAAAAATGTCTCGAGACTAGATTCCAGCAAGGGAGCAGAGATCAAACTTAATTCCAACCCTCTCTGCATTTCCAAACACGTAATCAAATCAAAATAGACTACAACTGTGTAGAGCTTTACACAACTGCAGCAGCTTAATTAAAAAATATTAAGGTAGAATATTGCAGGCTACAAAGATGATCACTAACTGAAAAAAATAGAAGAATCACTGTTGTTTCATTTGTATTACACAGGCAGTGAATAATGTTTGCAGCACAAACATTACAGTGGGTGTACTGATTTACCCTGCTTCCTCCATTTTACTCTCTCCCTCTCCCCCATATTGACATTTTTCAAATTAGGGATACTTGTAGGGTACAAACACTGAAATTCTATGGTTCATACAGGGCTTCAAGTAGAGATTAAGAGTTAGAACTCAAGGAGTTTTTTCCAAACCTCACTATCATTTTGATAAATCACTTGACATTTTGAATTGGATTCTTCTAAAAGTATAAAGCTTAAATGCCTCCAAAGTTACAAACACGTTTAAGCAGAAGGACAGATAGGATGGATAGAATGGCTTTACACTACACTTCTCTCACCTCATTCTGCAAAAATCAACAGATATTAGTGGTTCAGAATTTATAAAAAGTTTTTCAAATATTCTAGCAATGACTCCACATTTTCAAGCTGCTACTTCTACACTCATTTCTGTAACCCTTCCTTTCCAAGTAATCTCACCACTACTTACTTTCTACTTTTATCTAGGATATATATACCTTGAAGGCCAGTCTTTAACTGGTACAGAAGATGAAAGAGTGCTTAACAATGGAATAAACAACGTATCACATGCCTCACCTTTTCACTGCTACTAGCAACAGCACCATAATTTGTGGGCTAAGCTATATGGGATCTGCTTTCACCACAACTATTTCTCAGTGTGCTCTCTCAAACCATAGTGTCTCTGAAGCACTTTACAAACCAGCCCCTTAGGAAGACAGTGTTTGTAGTACTGAAAAATGCTGCATTTTGACACTTAATTTGGTCTATAACTACCACCATGTGACATTTATAATTTATATTGTTGTTACAGGAATATCCAGATAAAAGCAGTTGTGCTATGTGGCACATCTTGCAGAACAGTAATAAACAAGCATGCTCAGCAAGGTTTCAAGGCACATTACACGTATTTGGTGTGTGATTGTATCTGTACACACAAATGCATGAGTGTATGTGTACATACATGGACACACACATTTATTTTCCATACACTTAAAATAAAACCTATGCAATTAGGAAGTGAGACAATGGAGTTTTAATTACTGTAGCAGAGGCAAGGTTTATAAATCAGAGACATCCGCTGAAAAGGCAGAAGGGACAGTCATCATCATCAAGTGGATTCCCTGAAGAAACAACGCTTTGGCAGTGGTTAGTGTATGCCCATCTGTCCATGTCACCCCTGACCCACTAGCCTTTCCTCCCACAAGTTAATTTCAGCCTGTTTTGACTCAAAGAACTCTGTCCAATTAAGAAGCCGCCACCATCTGGCCAGTCAGCAACCATTTATCACCAAGCTTGCAACATTCCCTTACACAGAGAATAAAGATGGAGGTGGCAGAAACATTAAGAAGCTGGTAGGTACTGTGATGATAGATAAGTGCTGGAAATAGGAAAGCTGGATTAACTGCAAATAAGAGGGAAGTCAGGAAGGTGGTATTACAGTTCTGTTATTTCTGGAACTGTTATAAGATACAAACCCACAGGAACTAGGCTTCATTAATTCCACTGGTCATAGAATTAATTGCTAAGTGAGTATATTAGCATTAAATGACAGGAGACATAAGAAACCCCTGCTTTCAACTACTGAAAGTCAATACTGAAGATATCACAATCTATTACAGAGGTGCAACTCATTATCTCAGATACTTTCAATCTGTAGCCTTCTGAAATTTATTTATTTTTAAATTCCATTTGAAGTATTTTAACCACAGGATGGTGAAGAATATGACAACTAAAACCTTTTTATTCCATGTGTTTGAAATGATTTAAGATAATCATTGTTGCTACAAAAGAGCACCTAAGAACTCAGCACACTTACCCCATGTTTCTGAATGGCAACGTTTGTAAGGTGTACAAACATGTTATCCAGTTCACTGGTGCTTGGTGTATATTTTACTGTGCAAAACCGGCAAAATCCAAGTTTATACCTTAAATGCAAAAAAAAAAAAAGTAATTGAAATGTGGTAAATCCCAAAAAAGAAATAAGGCAAAGAGCATCTGAGGATACCATACATGTGTTAAACTTCTGCGTGGAACTAGCACAACATTATCTGAACTACGTTAAATATTCTCTCACAGCAAAATACAAGTGTACACAATCTTACATGTAGCATCTCAGTGGACGATAGGTAGATACTAAAACATACAGACGGAGATCAAACTTCTTTCCGCCAATGAGTAATGGATTGTTGATATAAAGAGAAATCACATAGGCCTCTTTGGAAGACTGAGAGACAAACCTGAAAAACACGAATCATGTTTCAGAATGTGACAATTCCAACAATATATTCTGGCAAGTCTTTCTCTTTCAGTAGCAAATTTTGGATTAACTTAGACCATGCATCTTTGGCCAAGACAACGTATAAAACTGCACTAGTTAATAAAACACACTTGGTAGCAGGCATTATATACACAAAAGTATTAAAAATGCTAAACATATGACTAAGATTGAGTGACTGTTTCAAGTCACATGTTAACCACATGGAAGTTCAATGAGGACAAGTGCAGGGTCCTGCTTCTGAGGACAAAGAACAATAGACACCAGTATAGGCTGGGGGCTGCCCTGCTGTAAAGGAGTTCCAGGGAGAAAGACCTTGGAAGTCAGCAAGTGGACAGCAATGTTTGCATGGGACAGTAATATGCCCTTGTGGCCAAAAGAGCCAATGGCATCCTGGGCTGCATCAAGAAAAAAACGTGGCCAGTATGTTTAAGCTTAGGAGGCTCTTCTCCCCCTCTACTCTGCCCTAGTGAGACCACACCTGGAACACTGTCCAGTTTTGGGCTCCCCAGTTCAGGAGAGACAGGGACTTGCTGAAGAGAGTCCAGTGGAGAGCCACAAGGATGACTGGGAGATTTGAGCATCACCCCTATGAAGAGAAACTGAGAGCCCTGGGGCTGTTTAGTCTGGAGAAGTGAAGACTGAGAGGAGATCTGATCAATGTGTACAAATACCTGAGGGGTGGGTGTCAAGTGGAGGGGGCCAAGCTCTTCTTGGTGGTCAGCAGCAATAAGGAGCAACAGCTACAAACTGCAACAAAGAAAGTTTCACCTCAACATGAGGAGAAACTTCTTCACAGTGAGGGTGACAGAGCACTGAAACGGGCTGCTCAGAGAGGTTGTGGAGTCTCCTCTGGAGACCTTCTAAACCCACCTGGATGCATTCCTCTGTGAACTACCCTAGGGGGACCCTGCCTTGGCAGGGGGATTGGACTCGATCTCTGGGGGTCCCTTCCAACCTCTAAGGTTCTGTGATTCTGTCAGTTTGCATAGCTGACAAAGTTATTCAAAATGCAGTTCTACAAGCCATTCTTCCTTTCAGAGCATTTAGAGCTTGGCATGGATCAGACAAGCAAAAAATACCTATTGCATTAGCTTTATTAGTCAAGTACTTATACTCTTGGAATATCTGTATTTATGCTCAGAGTGCAATTGCAATCCACTGAGAAAAGCTAAGAAAATGTTCAGATTGTGACAAACAGAACAGGTCAAACAGAAAACAAAAAGGCTCAAACAATATTTTCCACATTTGAATAACATTGAAATGTGGAAAAAAAAAAATCAATTGTGTGATTAGAACTTTTACTAGTCAAAGGAAAATGATTGCTAATGTCCTTCATTCATCTAGAAGTAGATCATTAACATGAGATGTTGTTATTTTGTGTTCCAAAAGGAGAATATATGTATTTCATATATATGCATTCTTTCTTGTATTAATTTTAAAAGATATTTAATACATATTGAATCTATTAAATACTGAAATCGCTTAGGAGGAGATTTTTCTCTTGTTTCCTGTTATTTAACACTATAAACCAGAACAATTTTTTTTTGGACAATTTTCCCCTCAACGACATTTCTAAAAAGAATAGCTCATTAAACACTTCTTTGTACCTTCTCATACCAAACTAAGTCATCTGAAAACCGGCTTGAAGAAGGAAGTCAGATAACAACTGAGATTAAATTCAAAACTAACTACATAATGACAGAGCAATAATAATGGAATACTTTACCCATGCATCAGACAATTAACACATTGATGTAGTTCACCTCATTATGCAAAGTATAATAAAGGGTCTGCATTTCTGGAACTTACGAAGACGTCTTGCTATCTCGAGACCATTTTTTAATTTGGGACAGTTTATTGATCAGAAATATCCCTTTTCCTTGAGCTTTGCCACAAGGCTTCATAATCCAAGTGCTGGAGGGATTTTTTCTGAATTCTTCAACAAAGAGATTATAATCGGCAGGAAGCATGAAAGTAACAGGAACAAAATCTGAATCCGGGGGAGAATGAAAATGTGCACAATTAAGGACAGTATATCCAATAAGGTTATTGATACATGTAGACTGAAAAACATGTCCAACTTTTCAGTTTTCCAGTCTATTACAATCCACCTTCATTAGGTCTCAAGTTGCTTTTCATTTCATTTAAATTCTTATTTTTACTTAGACAGTTGCAAATGATTCAAAGTTGCAAAATGTTGCATGCAGCTAAATCCAGATTAATAGTTTTTAATTCACATGAATACATTTTCTGTCATATATATGCAATGATGTCAGAGCATTATATACCATTCCAACTTACCCTGACATATTAATTTTGTATCTCAGTTTTTACTGCTCCACTAGCCACTCTGCACATACAAATGTCAAAGTTCATGTTGCTTCCCCTCTGGATGTGGTAATTTTTATTTCCATGTGACTTCCATTGGTCATTCTTATTTGCTCCCACAATTAATATTAGCATACTTAATGAGATCTCAATAGAATGACATTTTGCTTTTTTCTATCAGATTATCAGGGGTCAATGCTGGGACCAGTGCTGTTTAACATCTTTGTCAGTGACATGGACAAGAGGAATCGAGTGCACCCTCAGCAAGTTTGCAGATGACACCAAGCTGTGTGGCACAGTCAAGGCCAAGTGTCAGGTCCTGCACCTGGGTAGGCACAATCCCAAGCACAAATACAGGCTGGGTGGTAAATGGCTGGAGAGCAGCCCTGAGGAAAAGGAACTGGGGGTCTGGGTTGATGAAAAGCTCAACATGAGCCTGCAGTGTGTGCATGCAGCCCAGACAGCAACCGAGTTCTGGGCTGCATTAAAAGAAGCATGGCCAGCAGGGCAAGGGAGGGGATTCTGCCCCTTTGCTCTTGGCAGATCCCTGCGTGCAGTTCTGGAGCCCCCAGCACAGGAAGGACATGGAACTGTTGGAGCGGGTCCAGAGGAGGGCCACANGAGGTCCCTTCCAACTTTATCATTCTATGATTCTATTCTATGATTACCTTCACTTCCATCTGTACAGATCTGTTTCATTCTTACATAGATGAACAGGGCTTTCATTTCACTTTCCCAAGATGTAAATCAGCTCAACATATTCCCATATCTGTTTCACTTCAATGCTTTCTCACCTTCAAAACAACTTTACTCTCCTCGGTCCTGATTTATTGCTGGTTTGGTTTTAGCAGCTTGTTTTGATGGAGTTTTTTTGGTCAGTCGTTTGTTTTTTTGTTTGCTTTCATTTGGGTTGAGGGGTTTTTTTGGGGGGGAGGGGGTGGTTTTCGTTTGTTTGGGTTTTTATTATTATTTTTTAATTTTATTTTCTAGTAGTCATTTACTTGTTCTATGATTTATTTCAAATTTCACCTCTAAAGAGTCTGTTCATTCAATTCTGTCTCGCAAAGGAAGGTTTATTTTAGCTTTTGCTCCACTGTAAGATTTTGAGATGTTTTTTCACTTTTGAATTAAAGACATTCCAACTCTATCTCACATCAAGTTCCAGAGGCCTTTGGTTTCACTGTGAATCTTCTAATTTCAAAGTATCTTAATCCCACAATTTTCCCTCTTCAAAATAATTTAAAAAACAAGTCAAACCAACCCCAACAAAATCCCCAAAGCAACCAACCCTTCTTGTAGACTCCTCCTTAAAACCACCAAAAGCACGGTTGCAAATCTATTTCTACACCTTTAATAATTTTATTATCACTTCATCCAATGTTCCTAACTCCACACTGTCCAGTTGAGTCTTCATTAAAGACTTTATTAACTACAAAATGTAGTCTAAACAGAATTTCTGTGCACACAAATTGGATTTGTGCTCTTTCTTGTATACTGCTGAATAGTAGTGAGTATGCAGCAGAAAAATTGGGCCGTAGTGCTGCAGTAATATGACAGAGAAACAGAAATGTTCAATCTTTTATTCTTGCCTTGTCTCAAATTTTAACAAAGATCCTGAACAAATGGCATTTTCTCTAATTCCTCTTGATTTGCAAAATAACAGCCATTACCCTTCAAATTTGGTTTCTGAAAAGGTTTGAAAATACAGTATTTTATATTAAATATTCATTACTAACATTTTTATCATATCCCCTGTTCTTGTTTTCTTATGCTCTAATGGCAGATTTGAGAGGAGGGAAAAGGAGTAAAAGAGAGAGGGAAGGCTCTTAGGTTTGCAGAAGGCAGTAAATAAATTTAGGATAAAGTGTACTTTATTTATTGACAGGGGCAGAGCATTTCAGGGTAGTCACTTTAATGTTCCATTCTAACACTTCAGGGGTTCAGAGCTTTATGCACAGAAAAGCTAACTCATAGGGGAAAAAATATTTTTAAAGGCTATATATGAAAAAAGATCAATGCTGATAATGAGAATCACATACCCAAATAAATGTATTTCCCATTTTCATCCTTTTCTGCAAGAGGACTTCCTTCCTTCTCAAGTTCTTTCCTATACCGCTTGATATTCTTTACCATCAAATCTTTTCTGGTCAGCTCATAGTGGTTTGGGAAATGATTGACAATTTGGTCATCGGAGAGGCGGTAACCGGTTTCTACACTGAAAACATTTCTGATTGTTTGTACACTCATCCTGAAAACACAGACAGACACCACATGATTTCTCCCAAGAAAGACAACTCAGGATGAGAAAGATGGATTTGCTTGTCGTTACCTTCATTTCACCTTTTCTCTCTCTCGTTTCTCTTTACAGTATTGTATTTTGCTGCAGTGACAATCCAATATAACCTGAACTTCTATTAGCAAAACCAAAGAAATCCTGACAGAGGTTTTATTACTCCATCTACTGCCACTGAAATTGGTGCAGAAGTGAGGAAATGAAGATGACAACTTGGTCCTACTGGACTGTGGCTTGTTGACAGGTCAGCCCCCCAGCAGGACCTTAAAAATGACTAAGGCACATCTGAGTGTTTCTTTCTAAATCTGTTACTTCACTCTCTGGAAACTTGGGCTTTCCACTTTAAAAAAAAGGCCACAAAAGCAACCTCCTACTGACTACCTTGTTATTCAGATTGTGAAGGTTCTCATATGAATCAATAAGAATTGAAAAGCATGATTCAGAGATCTTCCTAAAAACACCTGTAAATGCCAGATTAGAGGCAAGTTATCAAATCAACTATCTACTTCAGTTTTCACTGGAGGTTAGAGCAGAGCCATATATATTGGGATTTCCTGTATTGTGTCTCACATTGGAAATTTATTAATATTTCCTGAATGCCATCGATCTTCTAAATTACCATTTCAGGACCTAAAAAAAAGCCCACCTCAAACCAAAACCAGTCACACATTTTCCATGAGTGTGGTGCTCTCCCACTCTCTCCAAACTGCATTTTAAAACAGCAGATTACTCATTTCCTACCCATTTAAATAAGTGGCTCATAAAGAGTACATTTGGCAACACAAACTGCCATTTTGCTGTACTTGAAAAGGACAATATAAATAGTTCGGTTTACTTAAAGATAATTTTTTCTGCCAATTAATAGATTGCCGCATTGGAGGACAGAATTCATGGTCTTATATTAGACAACAGCCAAACAAGATAGACTATTTACTTTCCTCCTTTCACCATTTTCTTCATTTAATTACACATTCAACCTCAGTACTGCAATGCTCAATAATTTAGTCTGCATATAAATCATTATCATGAAGGAGAAGGCAAGTACAGTTCTCAAGGCTTTTATTAAAGGAGCCTGGACTCTGGTAACAGGGTAGGCCTCCATTACATCAATAAAAGAATATTTATCAAATATCGGAACTGTGTACTCTTGGATTATTTTGTTTATGTTGTCAGAAAAAAAAAATGAGAAAAGATACATTCAAAGGTTCCCCCTCAGGCTACAAATCTCCTCCAACGGTAAAAGAAAAAAATCTGCTTACTGCATACAAACATCTCAAATAATCAGGTGTAATATTTCAAAACAAAACCCAACGAGCACAGCATTTCCTCTGGGATTTTTACAATTAGTATTCCAAGAAGCGATCAGTGTCTCAGTAGGTTGCTGACTTTCTGCTCCCTGACAAACCCTCAGGCAAACTGCAAAGATAGATTAGATCAGCAGCATCAGAATGGATCCATGCAGATGGGACTTTCTGCCCTGAAGATGATAATGACTTTTAGCAGGCCTACACAGATACAAGAATCTACCAATGGAAATCTGAACAGAGGACCAGCAACAGCCTAAAGGATTTCAGAAGCCATGAAATCATGTTACACTCTTAGAAGCACTGAAGTTAATAAGTTCTGTATCTTTCATTTTTCAGTATGCACTTTATTATATTATTAATGCTATTAACGTAATAAAGCGTTTCACAAATTTAGAAATTGGTATTTTTTATGTACTTACCAATAAAAATTCCAGTCTTCATTTTCTGCCACCTGAATCCAGCCCCTTTTTTCAAAGTTGTTTATTAGAACAGATTTTTCAATGTCCGTTACCCACTTCACTTTTCCTGCCATTATCCTACAGCAGAATCAACCTGTTAAAGAAAAGTTTGAAGATGTGAAGTAGAAATCAGGGCAGAATGAAAGCCAGGAAAGTCAAAGCAGAAGAAAAAGTGGCATCTAGAAAGCATTTTACATGAATAAGATAGAACTAAATTAAATTTAAAATCAAAGAATATAATATCTTAAGATTCAGCCTGAAACCCTGTATTTGCCAACTGAACAACTGCAAACAAGGACACTAGTTACAAAGACCTTTCACAGTGCCCAGCTTATCATCTTTTATGAATAGGCACACATCACATCTCCCCTTAAATACACCAACGACAGACATAACTACTGTACAGTTACTTGCTCATGTTTACAGACCCAAATGTAAAGCACAGTTATTTCTAAGCAAGACTTGCACACATATACTTTTTTTGCTTTAAAGTAGGAGAGTTCATACAGATCACTTAGTGACTGTAGAAGAAAATAATTTCAAGAGAAGTATCTTACATCGTCTATCAAGAATCGTGATTTGCTGTACTTAGGAGAGGGGGCAGCAGAACTGCCACCTTGGACTTCCAAAGGGCAGACTTGGAATTGTTTAGGGGGTTGCTTGAAAGAGTCCCTTGTGAGGCGGTTCTGAAGGGAACAGGAATCCAGGAAGGCCAGACATTCGTGAAGAGGAAAGTCTTAAAAGGCCATCCCTACGTGCTGATGACAAAGATGTTGTGAGGCTATGCAGAGAGAAAATGAGAAAGTCCAGAGCCCAGCTAGAAATGAATTTGGATACTGCTGTAAAAGACGGTAAGAAATCTTTCTGTAAGTAAAGCATCAGCAAAGAAGGGCCAGGGAGAGCCTCCATGCTCTATTAGATCCAGGAATAAATATGGCAACTAAGGATGAAGAAAAGGCTGAAGTGCTTAATGCTGCCTCTGCCTCAGGCTTTACTAATAGAACCAGTTGTATTCTGGGAATTCAGCCCCCTGAGCTAGTAGACAGAGACTAGGAACAGAATGATGCCCTTGCAATCCAGGAGACATGGTCAGCGACCTCCTGCACCACATAGATGTACACAAGTCTGTGGGACCAAACGGAACCCACCCAAGGATTCTAAGTGACTGGCAGAGGCACTCATCAAGCCACCTTCCATCACTTTTCAGCAGTTTTGGCTCACTGGGGAGGTCCCAGTAGACAGCAGTTTAGCCATTGTGACACTCATCTACAAGAGGGCCAGAAAGAGCATCCAGGAAAATACAGGCCTGTCAGTTGAACTTTGGTGCTGGAGAAGCTGATGTAGAAGATCATACTGACCACCTTCATGCATCACATAATAGGACAACCAGATGATCAGGCCCAGTCAGCATGGGCTTATGAAAAGCAAGTCATGCTTGATGAACTTGATTCCTTCTACAACATGGTCACACGCTTAGTGGATGAGGTAAAGGCTGTGGATGTTGTCTACCTGGACTTTAGGAAAGCATTTGACACCACTTCTGATGCAATTCTCCTGGAGAAACTGGTTGCTGAAGGCTTGGATCAG